>BJFM01004471.1:15611-25776 GCA_016586285.1 Arothron firmamentum | reverse complement strand
CCAGGGACTAGCGTCTGACCTGGTTTATAGAGACAGAGCATCTCGGGGGAGGTCGGGATGGCGAGGGTGGCGGCACCGATGGGAGGACAAGACTGAGATGTGCCAGAAAAGTACTGGGTCAGGCTGTCTGCCGTCTGAACTTTGGGATCCACGTGGGCCCACGTGCCTCGGCGCTCACCCTCCCAGCATGAACGCAGCCTGGCCTGACCAGATCCACCTATGTGCACGCGCAGCGGGTGTACGTGGGGAGGAGAACTTCAGGTCCATCAGATCCATCTCAGTGGTGAAGCCATCCAGCTTCGGGTTGATCCCAACATCAGGAGCAGATTGGCCACCAGATGGCGCTAATAGTTACAGCTTTTACTCATCGTGTAATTGGCCATGGATCAGGAGATACGCTCCCTTGGTGGCACTCAGATTCATCTGTTGCTGTGAGGTCTTGACTAATCTTCTCGGTATCACCATGTTCGCTCTCCTAATACAAATCTGGAGTTCACCAGAAATGATTTAATGAAGGAAGAGAGCGAGAATAGACAGGAGGAAATCAAGCGTGAATGGCACCTTCTGCGTCCAACAGTCTCACCTATGCTAATATATGCTAATGCTAATCTAATTACACAGATATTACATGGTCTATATTTACCAGGTCATTTCTAAATAACAACACTTTTTCCAACTTCTGTGTGGAGGAAGGATGTGCAGGTGAGCGCAGAAGGGACTCAGGCTGCTGTTTCTGACCTGGACAGACGGCCTGAAGCGCCTCCGCCCTTCTGTCCCTCTGTCCAGTCAGGGGCTGTGGGGGCCGTCATTGAAAGCGCCTAATTCCCTTGATGAGACCAGGAGCATAAACATGTCCTCATCATTCCAAAATGTGCGCGAGCAACAGCCAAAACTGCCAGTGTGCTGCTGTCAGATGTCAACAACAGCTCAGGGGCAGGAAGGAGCACCACCTGATGTCACACACCCGAACACACACACACACACACACACACACACACTGTTTTTCAAGGCCCCCTGGTGCATGTGAAGCTCTGCAGGGGAACTGCAGGAGTGGACACACACACACACACACACACACACACACACAGTGTAGGACTGGAGAGCAACACAATGAGAGTGGGGCGGATGAAAAAGGTAGCCCAGTACAACTGGTCCCTGTGTGTGTGTGTGTGTGTGTGTGTGTGTGTGTGTGTGTGTGTTTGTGTGTGTGTGTGTGTGTGTGTGTGTGTGTGTGTGTGTGTGTGTTATTAACAAGACAAATAATGCAAAAAGGCAGGCCAACAGACAGACGGACAGAGAGACATGCGCAGACAGACAGGCGGTTGACCTGATATGAGGAACATGAGGAACATTACAAATGAAGATTACCCATCTTCTCATGAGTGTTGCATCATCGCTCATTGAACAAACCATGGTTTATTTAAAGTAGGAATAATCTTTTTTTAGGATGCTAGGTTTGTTTTGCACAGTCCGCAGACTAAAATGATGCCATCACCTGTCATGAGCCACACCTTCCTCTACCTCTGCTCTCCAGCCAACCTTACCATGTCTGTGAACGCAGCGCTGCCACCTGCAAACACACCATCACCATTTTGTAGGCCATGTCGAGTGCTCAATAAGTAACGGCGAATGTTAGAATGCTGTGAGCAAGAGAACTGCCTGTAAGGTTTCTCTGCTATGTTGTCTGTAAATGAATCATTATTCCACTAATTTACCATTAGCATCAGTGGATGTCTATTTGCTGCTAACGCTGTTAGCAGCGTGTTTAGTTAGTCTCCGTCAACTTCTTCACCAAAGAGAAATGTTTATTTAGAGGTAATGTTGGATCGGTTGTTAAAGTGATTGGCAGGTTTTTATACTTGCAGGTTGTTATAGTGACAGGCTGTTACAGTGATGGGTTGTTACAGTGGCTGGTTGTCATAGTTACAGTTTTATTATAGTGGCAGGTTGTCATTGTGACAGTGTGTTTAAGATTATTGGTTGTTGTGTTGAGGGGTTGTTATAGTGACAGGTTGTTATGGTGACAAGGTGTTATAGTGACAAGTTGCTATAGTGACAGGTTGTTATAGTGGTTGCTTGTTATAGTGACAGGTTGTTATAGTGACAGGTTGTTACAGTGCCAGGTTGTTACAGTGCCAGGTTGTTATAGTGACAGGTTGTTACAGTGCCAGGTTGTTATAGTGACAGGTTGTTACAGTGCCAGGTTGTTATAGTGACAGGTTGTTATAGTGACAGGTTGTTACAGTGCCAGGTTGTTATAGTGACAGGTTGTTACAGTGACAGGTTGTTACAGTGCCAGGTTGTTATAGTGCCAGGTTGTTACAGTGACAGGTTGTTACAGTGCCAGGTTGTTATAGTGCCAGGTTGTTATAGTGACAGGTTGTTATACTGACAGGTTGTTACAGTGCCAGGTTGTTATAGTGACAGGTTGTTATAGTGACAGGTTGTTACAGTGACAGGTTGTTACAGTGCCAGGTTGTTACAGTGCCAGGTTGTTATAGTGACAGGTTGTTATAGTGCCAGGTTGTTACAGTGACAGGTTGTTACAGTGCCAGGTTGTTTTAGTGACAGGTTGTTACAGTGCCAGGTTGTTATAGTGACAGGTTGTTACAGTGCCAGGTTGTTACAGTGCCAGGTTGTTACAGTACCAGGTTGTTACAGTGACAGTGACAGTTTGTTATAGTGACAGGTTGTGTTACTGACAAGTTGTTATAGTGACAGGTTGTTACAGTGACAGGTTGTTATGGTGCCAGGCTGTTACAGTGACAGGTTGTTACAGTGACAGGTTGTTATAGTGACAGGTTGTTATAGTGACTTGTTGTTTGCATCAGCCCGTTGAGCCGATGTCGAGCAGTGGAGCGGTGCTGGTCATCAATGAGATGCTTTCTTCTCTCACCAGCTTGAGAAGAACCATCAGCTTTGGACCAGACATCAGCTGTGCAGAACAAACACAGATTATGGTCTAGATTTTCTGATGGTCATCTATCACACGAGGATCTCCTCCTCTTTACATGCTGACGATCATCAGGCCAAATGTGTAATCAGCTGAGGGGAAGAGTTTATGTTGGGACTGTTTGTGGGATGATTCAGTGTGTAAATCCTGCTGTCTCTGCCTGCTCACCAAGCTCGTTCACATGTACTGTCCAGCTTTGGTTTGTGCCTCATCTTCTCATAGCATCATGAAAAAGTGCGCTGAAACTTTCCACAATGATGACTTCATTTACAGCATTTCAGGTGTAGGCTGGTTGTCATAGGTCAGATTAGCATCAGGTTGCTACTATAGCAGCAGGAAAACAGACGAGTCTTGATTGATAATTAAACAACAAGGAGAGGGAGACAGTTGTTGTTGTTGTTGTCTTTGCGACCTTTGCTAACTGGTGAATGATGGTCCAGCTTTTTTTCTTTCCAACACAATGGCAAATATAAAATCTAATATTCTGGATGAAAAACATATCCAGATAAATACTGACTGCACTCAGCAGCTCCCCCTGAGTCCAGGTTGATCACTTTTGCCCCTTTGCTACCTTTCAGACATGGATGAATGCGAGAACGACTACAATGGTGGATGCGTCCATGAATGCATCAACATCCCTGGAAACTACAGGTGCACCTGCTACGATGGCTTCATGTTGGCCCACGATGGACACAACTGTTTGGGTAAGACCTGCCTGATCTTTTCAGCAACTGATTGTGGGACTCTGCCTGTGCGTTCATGGATGGGCGGCCTAATAGCGTTAACAGTAATGTGGCCGTTAATGATGTAGCGACCCCAACGTTCTAGCCTAGCCGCAACCTGAACCCGTTTTTTTTTTTTACGCAGATGACGTTCGCTATTAATGCGTGGCATCGTTAGCGGGCTATCGTCTAGTTCGCCAACCCTATATCCAAACGAGCAGAGAGGGAAACATTAATCAGGAAGTGTTTGGTTAGCAAACAGCTCACAGAACAACACACCGCTTGCAAAGAGAACAGTCAGAAACCACCCTGCGAGCGAGCAATAACACAAACAGATGAGATTTTTCATTTCTATGTCTGTGCGAAGCTGCACCACCTGCTTTTCAAATTGAGAACGACCAGATTCATAAAAGTATCAACACAATTCGACATGATGCCGGAAAAACGACAACCAGATATGACGCAGTTTAGACTGTAGTCCTGCCTGGACCCTCTGTGCGTAGTTACAATTTCTGAGAGGTCTCTGCGGTGGTCCCAGAGGACCAGCGGACGGCACAACCACCACACGACCCCCCCCCCCAGTAAACTACGCAGACGGGTTAGCGGGAACTAGGCTTAATTCGACTATGCTTGACATTAGGAGTATTCTCCTACTGCTGTTAATGCACGTGTGCTCGGATCAGAATCCTTAGAGTTTTTTTAAGAGGACAGTCTCCTCCTCAGCGGCTTGAGGTGAAGCGTTTTAACAGGCCGTATGTGTTGAAATGTTTGGATCTTCCAGTGGATGTGCTCACGTCTGTCCCGGTGCTTCATAATCCCACCTGGCTCAACCTGCCAGAGTCCTTCTGTCATCACCTGGAGCGTTTCCACCAGCGTTGTTTGTCTCTGTGCTGTTGGGAACCTGCTTGGACTTTACGTAGTCCCTAACAGATCCCTGGCAGAGCCTCATTATTGACAGATCCAGTCCATTTAGGCTTCAGAGCTGCCGTACCGACGCTAGTGTTAGCTTATTTATTCACGCGTTAGCCACTTCTCCACGGCTGCGCTCTGCTGTACCTCAGCCTGTCAGTCATCCGCTGACTAATGTGGGGAATCTTTGCCTGGGAAGGTTTTGGCTTTTGTTTCTTACTTTCTCGGCTCATTCCCCCCAAGCCTTTGGATTGGTAAAGCGAGAGATAGTGTGCTTATCTCAGCGACCAGCTGTGCTGAGATGCGGATCTACCTCACAGGAATGACTTTCAGACAGCTGATATAAAACAGAGTGAAAGACACGCTGAAATCCAAATTCAACTTTTCTTCCATGCACAAATATGGCCAAATATTTGAAATGAAAGTACTGTTTAAAATCTGTGTGTGTGTGTGTGTGTGTGTGCGCGCTGAGGTTCCAAGTGGCCTTTGGCCTCTTTTGGTTGAGTAATATTTGGCCACACTAATAAAGATACATTTTACAGAAGTTAAAATGTCATTAGGCACAAAGCTGATGAAAACAACATCTCTTTGCACCAGAGTTCCATTACAAAACACCGCCGCTGTCAGCCAAACGCTGTCGTCCAGGTCGTTCGGCAGAACAGCAGCTCGTCCGCCAGGGTTTCAGGTTTGAAGGGAGGACACCCCCACCCCC
Organism: Arothron firmamentum; assembly: GCA_016586285.1. NCBI lineage: Eukaryota > Metazoa > Chordata > Actinopteri > Tetraodontiformes > Tetraodontidae > Arothron > Arothron firmamentum. The sequence continues at coordinate 20,480 of BJFM01004471.1, read as the reverse complement.
CCACCCCCACCCGCATCAGCATTTTCAACGACAGCAGTCACACAAAGTCACACTCGCTCAGAGAGGCTCTTTGTCTTTTCATTGCTATGGCGATCAGACTGCGGCTGTAACCGCAGAACGCTCAGCGGGTTGTAGCCAGAACATAGAAATAAACGGCGCTTTTCTTTAAGCGTTACCAACGAGCTTGGCCACACGTAGGAGATTCATCTCCTCCTCCAAATATCTTTGCTTGGACAAAAGATTTGGCGGCTGGAATCCGCCGTTTGTCTTTCTGTCCGCGGAGGATCTGGTTCTTCCAGGTCTATGCGAGAGTCAGCTGGACTGTTGAAAGCAACAGGAAGACGTCTGCCTCTCATCCAAGAGGCTTCTTCAGTGATGAAGAACCTGACCTTTGAGCTCTTTTGGTTGGAGAGAGGAGACACTCGTGTCTCTTTCCCCGTCTCGTCGTCTGTTGTCGTTGGAAATCTGCTCCGACTGTCTGCTCCTCGCTCCCGTGACCCTCTCTGCCGTGACGCTTGTTTGTGCTGCTTATCCAAATGTTAGCAGCTGTCATCACCGGCTCTTTATGAGGAAACCAGCCCACATCCAACGCTAGTAAGAGGGTTTACTGGCTGTTGACTGCATGCAGGCAGCCCTAATGAATGGCTGGTAATTACAAAAAGGGTGACTGGGTTCAAACGAAGCAGTAAAGCGTGAAATCAGAGCTGTGCGATCACAATCAGAGCCAGCACAGCTCTCTGTTTCGCTACTTTCTCAGTCCTCCAAGAATCAGGAAACGCTCTTCATGCCAAGACTAGAGTCGTTCTTGTTGATACGTGAACGCCATTATGGAAGGTAGAACTCATGACCTACCGCATTCCCACCGGGAGAGCGTATGAAACCAAACATCTAGCTGTGATATTGGACTACAAAATTTGCCGTAAGTCCCATATTAAATGCATCAGCGCTACGCTAGCATGCAGCATTGCAGTAATTGGAAAAACCGGACCATAAATCTTTACATAAACTATATTATTCACTTGTTTTGCCGTATTTGTGCACCTGTGTGGAGATATGGGCGAATACACACAGAAGCAACCAATAGCAAATACATACACATCAGAGGAGTCATCTGGTAATAAATACTGTTAGATATTATAACCAAGCTATAACCTCTTTTTAAAGTCACACATGTTGAAATAAATGGATGTGATGGCATTTAACCTCTCTGATTCGAATAGTATGCTACCAGGTAATGTTGAAACACAGTTTTAGGATAGAGAAGGTGTAAAATTCTAACGGTGAAGCTAAGAGTGTGCTTCATGCTGCGGGATGGAACGATGGAATGGACTCGAGGTGGAACTGCAACAAAGTTGGACTTCAGCTCCCTGCGCGTCCCAGTCTGTGATTGCTGCCCGTGTCTGATGGTGGATAGGAAAATAGTGCCCCGTGATGCTGGGATACCAAATAAATACACGTTTAAGAGAGTGACACCTGGGCCCGTTGCCGGACCACAATTGACGCCCCGACCTTCATCTTCACACCACCGCCCAGGAGAACCTGACATCTGTCTCTTCTCTGAGGTCAGCTGGAGGCTGGAACACACCGGTAAAGCTGGTGTCTCCAGTAGATGGTGGCACGTCCAGCTTTCACGGCGCTGCCTGCGCCTCAAACGTCGAGTTGCACCGCCAACGGTTGAGTCCAACCTCCTGCGGGAGCTTCAGACGGTGATCGGCCAAGCTCGTGCGCTCGTCCGAACCGTGGTTTCCTCATCAAAGTTGACAGATTTTGAGCCCAGCTGTGACAAAAACGATAAAGCAGGTGTGGTTTTTAATGGAGGCCTTCAGAGTCTCATGGTTTCCTCAAACCTGGCTGACAAACAGCTGTTGGAAAAAACTACGAGGGGCCGAAAAACAAAACAGGAAGTCTCTCACATCAGCTCCCAGATGCACTGTGTCAACAAGTTAGGGCACTAATTGGTTTAAGATTGCCTAATTGCGCTGCGATTGACGAATGGTTCTGCTCGGTTCCTTCTTCCCGTTTGATTCTCCTTTATTTATTTGGTTTTGGGCTGGAGGCAGCTGGGCCCAATGTGAACGTCTGGCATTTTCCCGTGAGTTTGTTTTCCTTCGGATGCGTCTCTGACGCTCCACGGGGAGATCTGAGAGGCGGGGGGGGGAGGGGGGCACAGCAGGTCGTCCATGCAGGGTGAGGGTGGTAGACTGTACCAACGTGTCCGGGGAGGACACATTCGAAGCTCACCAAAGCGAGGTCTGCAAAAACGTGCATCTGAGGGCAGAAATTCAGCTGCTTTTAAACGCTTTTAATTCTGACGCTGAGGACGCGACCCAACGCTCGGTTGGAAAGGAGCGAGTCGGCGCTCGTGGCGTTGCTCGCCTGTTATTTATGACTTCCTGTAAGTTCAGATTTAGAATTTTTCATTTTTCGGCAGTGGAAGGCACAATTCAGTTCATTCGCGGGCGCCCCCTGTCTGCGAGGCAGGGTACTCCCTGGCCCGCCATGTGCGTTTTCACTGTGGTTTTATGTCCGATTAACAACACTAAATATGCTATTACCATGTGTGAAATATACCGGCCAGACTATAGAAAGTCAGAGGCTGTGAATGAATGCATCCTCTTCTATTTGAAAAGAAAATATGCAAAATCAGCGAGTCTGACCATTTACATGAATGAGATTATTTTAAATCGCATTGAAATTCAAATGACTGTACAAAGCAAAGGAGAAATATTAATATTCTCTGCTTTTTACCTTTTATTTTTTTATGACATGCCCACATGGCCCTGATCATACTTTAGAAAGTCTAAACTTGCAGTGTTTTCTGTACATTTTTAACATTTCGTTACCTACTTGTGCACAATTTCTGTCTGTCGATAACTTTCTAGCATCTTAATATATGAAACTTTCCTATTGGTTGCTCTCCTGCACCACATTGGCCCTGCAGCCAGGCCAGGTTAGCCAGCAGGGTGGATTCCACTGCAAGATTCCGCTTATGAATACAGGTTTAGCCTGCTGCCATGGTCATTTACCTGACTGATTCTTTTATTAAATATTACATATATTATACTTAACATCTGGCAAGAAGCTGAAAGCTGTCACAATATTAAGAAAAGCCCTGAGTTATATCAGTATATCCGTTTGAAAAGTCCAATTTGGAGGTGGACATTCCGGAGGGTATTTCCACTGCTCGGCCCTGCTCTCTGTATTAGCGTGCCCTCTGATGTGGCAAGAACATCCTCATTTGGTCTAAACACGCATGTTTACACATGCACGATCACACACAACAAAGAGGCTCTGGTTGGAACTTGACGAGCTATATTTATACAAATATGCTGCTGTTGTGCCATACTGATGGGCAGGCACCATTTTTGGTGTCTACTCGCTGAAGGTATTACAGGTTGGTTTTGGCTATCGTAAGTAGTTAATCATGATCAAAATAATTACTTACGATTCAATAACTGGATCTAAGCAAAGATCACCTTGGGGTGCCCTCTTTCTGAGCAGGGAAAAGAGAGCCAATTCATTAAAACAGTCTCATAAAGTATACGAGGTCGTCCGTTTGGCACTCTGATTGATAATTATTGATTAGAACCAAAGTTACCACATTAACAGCTAGATAAGGTTGAAGAACTTTGGAGTTCTTGGCAGTGTGGAGCTTGGCAGAATTCACTCTTGTGCAACATTAAACAGACAGCAGGCATGTTTGAAAGACATTTATTAACAAGAATAAATGTTATCTACAATCTACAGTATCTACAATGTACATTTATACAGACGTGTGTGTGTGTGTCCGTGTGTGTGTGTGTGTGTGTGCGTGTGTGTGTGTGTGTGTAGCACACAGAGGAAAACTGGTTGCATGTTTGAAACAAACTGGTTGAAAACATGGCTCCTGTTGCGCGAAGATTAGCCTGCAAACCGTGTGTTTGCAGGCTAACTGAACTTGTTTTGTGTTCCTCTGCAGGCGTAGCTGCTTTGGTTAGCTGGCTGCAGCTCAGCAGCTGGGGGGGTCCTAAAGTGTGGAGGCAGGAGAGAGAGAGAGAGAGAGAGATAGGAAGTCAGAGAGGTAAAGGGGAGGACGAAGGCTGACCAGAGCCTTGACCTAAGAGTCACGTGCCACAGTCAACCAGTGGCATCTATTGGATCTGGGTTTTTTTTTTTTACACCTGGAGGATTATGGGACTTTTGGGGTTCCGCGGCTTTTCCTTGGTGTCAATGCAGCTTCTTCTTATCTGTGTCTTCCTCCTGCTTCAGCCTGAAAATCAATGTATACATCTTCGGACACACGCTGTACCGTAAAACTAGAATATTTTTTCACTTGAACAATTTCACAGGGAAGTTTCAGTTAAATATGATTACTCCAGCGGTTCAAAGATTACCCTGGGTGGGACTGGGGCTATTAGCCGTTGATAGGTGGACACCATCCAGAAATACCTGTTGATTCGGAAACTGTACCACCTCAACATCCCCCCACGTGTAGTCCAACTCATCCACAATGTCCTCAGTGACAGACCACAGGCAGAGTGGGCTCAGTGACATCCCCTGTCTTCACCATCAACGCCGGAGCTCCGCAGGGACGGGTGCTCGGGGTCCTAATCCACAGTGGAGACACGACCATCGAGAGTTTTGCCCCACAATACTGGGGATGGGACAGGACTGGGGATGGGGCAGGATTGGGAATGGGTCAGGACAGAGGTAGGGCAGGACTGGGATGGGTTAGGACTGGGACGGGTTAGGACTGGGAATGGGTCAGGACTGGGGTGGGGCGGGACTGGGCATGGGGCAAAGCAGAACGCTGGGTGCGGTGGTGCAGGGGTCAGCGTGGGCACCTCAGAACAGGAAGGTTCAGGCCCATGTGGAGGTCCCTCAGGCTAC
>BJFM01004470.1:2599-13175 GCA_016586285.1 Arothron firmamentum | reverse complement strand
CCCCCCCCCCCCTTCATCCTTATATTCAGTAATCACAGGGGGCACAGTTCATTTGGCAGGTGGAAATTTGGACTTTGAAGCTCAGGGAGTGGCTGAGGGCCAGACAGCTCGGACCCAAGTGTCTGCTTCAGTCCCCACCACTGACCTCTCTGTGTCAAACCCATTCGCTCTCAAATAAACACACAGATCTGAAGAGGATGTTTGGGTGAAACAACAAAAACAAATGGCAGCAGCGTTGCAACAACCTGCATCAGATTTTGCAAAGCGCATGGCCGAGGTGGAGGAGTGGCTGGAGCGCTTGAGTGTGAAGGCCTTCTCTCAAGGAGGCCCCCCTCCGCCTCCCTCTCACATGAACGCGCATGGGACACCTGCTCCGATCTTATCATTGCCATCCACCTCCCAAACTGTACAAACTGTCCCTCAAGAGGCCTCTCTTCCGCCTCCTACACACACGTACACACATGGGCCATCCATTCCGATCCCATCACACCCATCCACTTCCTTCACTTAACCCTTCCCTCAAGGGGCGTCTTCATTGTCTCCTTCACACACACACACACACACACACGTGCCACCCGCTCCGTTCCCAGCACTGTCATCCACCGCCTTGCCCTTGTCGTTATCAACAATACCCCCACATGAGGAGCCGAAGGTATCTTTTCTCAGCTCCACTCTGGGGAGTGCGACCTCCCTCCCCTCCTGTTTACACCAGGGAACGAGACCTTCAAGTCCGTGCCCTACACGCGCTCGCGCTCACAGGCAGACAATACAGGTGCAGTACATCAATACCCCCTAGTGGCGACTTCAGGAGCTATCTCCTCCACTTATAAACCATGGCAGTTGACTGACATTGCAGGGTTAAAAAATGTGCTGCCCTCACTCCCCAATGGAGCCAATCCCTGGATATAGGCTTTAAAAAACCACACCCAGGGCACAGTTCTGGCGATGGGCGATTTGCGAGCCATCATAGCAGCATGCGTTGGTCATCACACACTAGGACAGATTGAATCTTTTGCCCGGACAAAGGAGATAACAGGCAATGGTCCTACAACAGAATATATAACTGCCATTTTTGAGGCTCTGCGAGCTCTGTTTCCTGTGAGTCCTGGTGCATTGGCAGCTTTCTCTCATCCATGGAGAAGTGAAGAGGGAGTGACCCCAGCTGCGTGGCTCTACGCCGGTAGAGATAAATAGGTTGGCATCACTGGGGAGACGCCGATTGATGGGACACCCGTGATGATCTTGCTGAGGGACAAACTAATGGAAAGCTTACTTGAACCCGTAAGACAACAAATGTGTGACAATCCTATGATTCCTGATGTACCATGGGCCCAATGGTCACAATGTTTAACTACACTGTTAGACAGACATATTACTAAAGAACGTCAGCAAGCTGCCTCAAAAAGTGCAGCCCAGCAGTCTCTCACACAAATGCAGATAGAACACATGAAAGCATCCACTAAGAAAAAGCAACAGTCACCTGACCCTGACCTTCTAGCGGCCATAATTGCTGCGGTCCATGAAGATTTCTCCACAGGTGGTCAAGGAGGAGGTTTTGCTGGGAGAAGGGATGGAGCAACACGAAACTCCAACATGTGTCGTAACTGTGGAAGGCCAGGACACTGGGCGAGAGAGTGTTGCAGCCGCTCCCAACAGCGCAACCGTCAGTGGGAAGACAGACCATCAACATACCAACCTCCACCGCCACCTGGAGGTCATGGGATGTACCCCGCCTAGGGAGGCCCAGCTGGCACCGGAGAGGGCGGAACGGCCGAGCCCTTTCTATCTTTAAAGGTAGAGAACATTGAATTTTTCTTTCTGGTGGATACAGGAGCCACTTACTCTACCCTCTCCGAGGAAATGGGCCTGCCCCTCTCTACCGAGGTGGTGCCAGTACAGGGAATCGGCGGCCAGACAATCTGTCTGTCAAAAACGCAACCAGTGACTGTGACTGTTGGCAATCAATACCTGTTTCATTCATTCCTGCTGAGTCCTCAGTGCGCCATTAACCTGTTGGGACGAGATCTCTTACAGGCCCTCCGTGCTCAGATTCTCCTTCATCCGGAAGGCACGAAGGTGACATTCTCCAATGGTAAGACCCACCTTTGCATGGACATCTCAGTTCTTCCAACAGCTCCGATGCGTCTGAGCCACCCACCATCAGGTGATCTGCTGGTGTCGGACATCTACTGGGGATTGCTCATCGAACAGGACCATAACCAACTATTATCTGTCTTTGCAAACTGGTTTCCTCATGTCAAAACCAGATATTTGTTGTTTCCTCCCCCCGATCCCCTGCATGTTACTCTTTTCTACGACCGTGAGGGCGATCTCACCTACCAGGTTTGGTTTAATGACACATTGGAAGGACAGGAGTGGACAATCTCCTCTCCAGGCATTGTCGTAGGCCCCGAGGGTGCAGCCGCCCCGGTCTGCCTCACTCCAGACCAAATGACACATTACAAAAAGGCTCCAGAATCGTCCCCACATGTCACACTCACAATTGCAACAGGGGGACAGGCAAAAGCCCTTGGACCTAATAAAATCTCTGATTGGCAAGAGATCTCCATTAAGGATGTCTACACCTCAGTAGAACACCCTCAGTATACTTTCTACAAAATTCCCACAACAGTGAAGGTCATCCTGAATCACCAACAACTCCAGAGACATCATGGTGCTGAGAACACCAATGACAGCGAAGCTGAAGCTGCCCTGTCGGCACTGCCATCATCCATGTGGGTATCCCATCAAGCGGACGTAGGACTCCTAAAGGTAAAGCCCACTGAATTTCAGGTAGACATCACTGTTCCCGTCAACTTACCACAGTATCCCATCAAGCCTGAAGCCCTCCAGGGCATTCAGGACACCATTGAAGGCCTTTTGAAGACACAGGTCATCTACCACACCACTTCACCATGGAACACCCCTATCTTGTCAGTTCTGAAGGCTGACGGCAAAACCTATCGCATGGCACATGAACTCAGGGCCATCAATAACCTGGTCCTTGAACCTTCTCAAGCAGTACCTAATCCTGCCACTGCCTTGTCTCTCCTCACCCCAAACCACCAGTGGTTTACTGTGATTGATTTGGCTAATGCTTTCTTTTGCTTGCCTCTACCCAAAAGCTTGCAGCCTATTTTTGCTTTCACTTTTGCAGGGCAACAGTACACATATACCCGTATGCCACAGGGGTTTTCCTTAACACCTGGCATCTTTAACACCATACTCAGGCAGCTCCTACAGCAGTCATTACCTCTTCCAGACAACACCCTCCTAATACAGTATGTTGATGACCTTCTCATTGCAGCTCACTCTCGGGAAGACTGCATTGCAGCCTCCCTTTCCTTGCTTGAGTATTTGGGACAGATTGGGTTCATGATTAAAAAGTCTCAACTTCAGTTGGTTCGCACACGCGTGCAGTTTCTGGGCACTGTTCTTTCAGGTCATGGAACGAGCTGACCACCTCCCAACGGCGAACCATCCTCACATACAAACAACTACAGAATGTGAAACAGATGCAGGCCTTCTTAGGCCTTCCATCAACTTAAATGATTTCTGCTAGTAATAGTGGACATTTACTCTGGTTGGCCCGAGGCGTATCCTACCACAAAGGAGGATGCAACCGCAGTAATACAAGCATTGATCGACTATTACATTCCAAATCATGGGTTCCCCAGACGAATCACATCAGACAATGGGACCCACTTCAAAAACAAACATTTGGAACAGGTGGAGACCCAACTTGGTCTCGCCCACAAATATGGTACAGTCTACCACCCCCAGTCTCAAGGGAAGGTGGAGAGAATGAACCAAAACATCAAAACCAAATTGGCTAAAATTATGGCCTCTACTGGCCTAAATTGTGTGGATTCATTGCCTTTGGTCCTTATGACCATTCGCTATTCAAACTGGTTTCACACTATTCGAGCTCCAACACGGTCGGCCATTTCCAAGACCTTGGGGCGCCATGGGACCAACCGCTGACTGCAACCCAAAGGTAATGTATAAAACCATCTGGCTACTAGTCTTTCTCTCCAGACCCCACCATTAGCTGAAAAAAGGCCAGAGCTGACCACAGAGGATCGCCTCCTCCTAAAGATCTTCAAGAGGAAGTGGCAGGAACCTCGCTGGACAGGACCACACCGAGTTGTGGCCAGAACCAACACAGCTGTCCGGTTTGAAGGCAAAGGGTCTACGTGGTACCATCTTTCCCAGTGAGCCAAGGTGCCAAAGACCTCAAAGGAGACACAGGAAAAGGGGACTGCGACGTCAGATACCCCCAACGCGTAACAGGTGAAGTGCTAGTAACCTCTCCCTGCAACGATGACACCCATCCATTCAGTGATCACCTACGTGGAACCACATCCAGAAGAAGATGACAGCCCCTCACCACCACGACCAGACCGCGAGAAGAACTGCCTTTCCTGGAAAAGACATTGTTTGAATTGTTGTTTTTGGATTTTTATGCTTATTGCATTAATTGTTATTGTAGCAACCATTTCACTTGCCACTCACAGGTTCATCCCTCAGATCATGGCTTTGGTAAGAGGTAGCCATTCAAATTTCATCACCACTCACCGTACCCCTCCACAACACCACCAAAGAGGTAATCCACGATACAGTCATTCGACCTTTGCCACACGTCGCCCAGAGTGTCCCGGGGGACTAACTTTAGAGTATGAATACGGAAAGCCCACCTCATTCACCTTTGACCTTTGTGCAGTAATTGATTGTGGAGGCAGGAATTCAAGTTACAGGGGATATGATGTTTACATCTGTGAGGATAAGATAGTCCAGTTCGAATGTACCACTAAGTGTAGAACGTCAGGTTAATGGTGTAAAGGAGGAGAAATGATACGACGATCCACTCATCTCTCATGGAGCCCGTATGGCATAAAGCCGACGGATCCAAACTGTTATTTTTGGGACAATCTGCAGATTCAGAGAGATTGGTCACAGTCACAAAATCCTATCACGCTGTCCCTCAATTGGGAAGTTGATCAATGATCAATGATCTAAATGGCCGAAATTGGACTTATCACTTGATCTTTGGGGTAGAAGTCACAGGACAGGACCCTTTGGGTCTTATTAAAATCAAGGCAAAACCAATAAACGTCACCAGCTCTAAATCCGCTTCCCAACTTGTGACTAAAATGGACAAAGACACACCTTTAGTCATCACCTCAGATTATACACAACTTTCGCCTGTTGATCTTATCTCTCAGAGTACTGGATACGGCGAAGGAAATTTGTGGCTCTCATGGTTAGCCCAAGAAGCCCAATCATATGTGAATGACAGCTGCGTAGCGTGTGCTTCAGCCAGACCACACCTGTACACTGAGCCAGCCCCTTTGCACCCATCAGACACTTGGAGTTACGATTGCATGTTAAAACTAACCAGAGAAAACACACCCACTAACTGCACAACATTAGCGTCAGTCTATCCTCCCATCGCCACTGATTCAAATGCAGGACCTTTTCGGGCCCAGAGGGGCCCACCGAACCGATCAGGATTGGTGCAACTCTATGACTCCAGGCTATGCATCTATGATTAGCTCGGTTTTTCGTTCAGGGCTATTTTGGTACTGTGGCAACGGTCTGCATACAAGAATCTTACCTACAGCGAGAGGCATCTGTGCCATGGTCCAACTGGCTGCCCCTCTAACACTAATGGGAAATAAATTGTACCGCAGTCCTATCACTACACCTGCTTCGCTCACCGCCAGACGCCGACGACACATTCTTGTGAAACATAATACATTTGACCTTACTGCCGGTTCTCCATCATATATTGATGCGATTGGAGTTCCTCGGGGAGTCCCGGATGAGTATAAATTGGTTGATCAGGCAGCAGCAGGTTTTGAGAATATTCCTTTGATTTCGGCCCTGTTTCCCGTCACTCCTAACAAGAACGTAGATAGAATCAATTATGTTCAATACAATGTTCAAAGATTGGCTAACCTCACCAGAGATGTTGTAGAAGGGCTCTCTGAACAATTAGCAGCTACTTCCCTCATGGCTGTGCAAAACAGAATGGCGCTAGATATGCTGCTAGCGGAGAAAGGCGGTGTGTGCTCTACGTTTGGTGACATGTGCTGCACATTTATTCCCAACAATACAGCTCCAGATGGGTCTTTCACCAGGGCCTTAGAAGGCCTCAGGACCCTGTCTGAAGAATTGGCAGAAAGCTCTGGAATTGACAATGCGTTCAGTGGCTGGATGAACAGAGTGTTCAGCAAGTGGAAAGGTGTTATGATTGCATTATTTACGTCTATCGCTTCATTTTTGGCTATTCTGCTCACTTGTGGATGTTGTTGTGTTCCTTGCCTGTGTGTCCTCTGTGTCCGCTTCATCACGTCCAGTGTTGAGAAAGGCAGTGGGCCAGGACACAAAGGAGAGTTGATGATGCCTCTGCTACCAGTAGACCAGCAAACACCTGTAGAGGGCGTGCTGCCCCCAGCTTTCATGTAGTATGTCCTCTTTTCAGAGGCCAACAGGGGGAATGTAGTAAATATTCTCTCAGTTTTGCATTACGATCAGTATTACACAATCATTTCATAGATTACATTTACTATACTTAGCAATATATACTATGCTTAGCAACCATGATATCCTATGTGACTTCAGAAGGTTTCTTTTCATGTATCACGTGCATTGACGTATATATCACACGAATCTGTAACTATTACGACACGCCTATTGGGCAAGGTCAATATACAAAAACTCTGTAAGCGGAAGAACAAGTGCCTTCCTCCCATCTTCTCTGCCCCTCCTGGGACGGAGAGAGCTGTTACAGTGTGGTTGAAGGCCCGCGGCCGCATAATAAATTTTGCTTTGCAGACTTGGACTCTCTTTTATCCCTACACCAAAACTGAACTTGCAATACCATGTACAGGGAGTGAACATGGCGTGAACAATGAGTGACGAAGTTGTGAACAGGGAGTGACGAAGGAGGGAAGAGGGAGTGAAGAGGGACTGATGAGGGTGTGAACAGGGAGTGACGAGGGAGGGAACAGGGAGTGACGAGGGCAGGAACAGGGAGTGAAGAGGGAGTCAACAGGTACTGAAAAGAGCGTGTACAGGAAGTGAAGAGGGAGTGACGAGGGAGTAAAGAGGGAGTGAAGAGGGAGTGAAGAAGGACTGAACAGGGAGTGAAGAGGATGTGAAGAGGGAGTGACGAAGTAGGGAAGACGCAGTGATGAGGGATTGAAAAGGGAGTGAACAGGGCATGAACAGGGAGTCAACAGGAAGTGACGAGGTTGTGAAGGGGGAGTGACGAGGGAGTGAACAGGGAGTGACGAGGGAGTTGAACAGGGAGTGATGAGGGAGTAAAGAAGGAGTGAAGAGGGAGTGAACAGGGCATGAACAGGGAGTGAAAAGGGAGTGAAGAGGGAGTGAAAGGGCGTGAACAGGGAGTGAACAGTGGGTGACTAGGGCGTGAGGAGGCAGTGACGAAGGAGGGAAGAGGGAGTAAAGAGGAAGTGGGGAGGGAGTGAAGATAGAGTGAACAGGGAGTGATGAGGGAGTGAGGAGGGAGTGACGACGGAGTGAACAGGGCGGGAACAAGGAGTGAACAGGGCGTGAACAGGAAGTGAACAGGGCGAGTACAGGGAGTGAACAGGGTGTGAACAGGGAGTGACGAGGGAGTGATGAAGGAGGAAAGAGGGAGTAAAGTGGAAGTGACGAGGGAGTGAAGATAGAATGAACAGGGAGTGACAAGGGAGTGACGACGGAGTGAACAGGGCAGGAACAAGGAGTGAACAGGGCGAGTACAGGGAGTAAACGAGGAGTGAACAGGGCATGTACAGGGAGTGAAGAGGGAGAGAAAAGGGAGTGAACAGGGCGTGAACAGGGAGTGGACAGTGGGTGACGAGGGCGTTAGGAGGGAGTGATGGAGGAGGGAAGAGGGAGTAAAGAGGAAGTAAGGAGGGAGTAAAGAGTGAGAGGGAGTGAGGAGGGAGTGAGGAGGGAGTGACGACGGAGTGAACAGGGCGGGAACAAGGAGTGAACAGGGCGTGAACAGGGAGTGAACAAGGCGTGTACAGGGAGTAAACAGGGAGTGAACAGGGTGTGAACAGGGAGCGAGGAGGTAGTGAACAGGGAGTGAAGAGAGAGCAAGCAGGGAGTGAAAACGGCGTGTACAGGGAGTGAAGAGTGAGTGAACAGGGAGAGAACAGGGCGGGAACAGGGAGTGAACAGAGCGTGAGCATGCAGTGATGAGGGCGTGATGAGGGAGTGAACAGGGAGTGATGAGAGAGTGAGGAGGGAGTGAACAGGGAGTGACGATGGACTGACGAGGTTATGAAAAGGGAGTGACGAGAGAGTGAACAGGAAGTGAACAGGGAGTGACGAGGGAGGGAACAGGGAGTGAACAAGGAGTGGCGAGGGAGTGAACAGGGAGGGAACACGGAGGGACGAGGGCGGAAACGGAGTGAACAGGGAGTGACGAGGGAGTGATGAGGGAGTGAACAGGGCGTGAACAGGGAGTCAGCAGCAATTGATGAGGGAGTGAACAGGGAGTGAAGAAGGAGTGAGGAAGGAGTGAACAGGGAGTGAAGAGGGCGTGTACAGGGAGTGAACAGGGAGTGACGAGGTAGTAAAGAGGGAGTGAAGAGGAAGTGATGAGGGAGTGAAGAGGGAAAGAACAGGGAGTGACGAGGTTGCGAAGAGGGAGTGAACAGGGAGTGAACAGGGCGTGAACAGATAGTAGACAGGGTGTGACGAGGATGTGAAGAGGGAATGACGAGGGAGTGAACAGGGAGTGACGAGGAAGTGAACAGGGAATGAACAGGGAGTGACGAGGGAGTGAACAGGGAGGGAACAGGGAGTGACGAGGGTGGGAACAGGGAGTGAACAGGGAGTGACGAGGGAGTGAACAGGGAGTAAATAGGGAGTGACGAGGGAGTGGAGAGGGAGCGACGAGGGAGTGATGAGGGAGTGAACAGGGAGTGAGGAGGTTGTGAAGAGGGAAGGACGAAGGAGGGAAGAGGGGGTGAAGAGGGAGAGGTGACAGATTGAAGAGGGAGTGAACAAGGAGTGACGAGGGAGGGAACAGGGAGTGAACAGGGAGTGACGAGGGAGTGAACAGGGAGCGAACAGGCAGTGACGATCGTGGGAACAACAGTGAACAGGGAGTGACGAGGGAGTGAACAGGGCGGGACCAGGGAGTGAGCAGGGAGTGACATGGGAGTGAAGAGAGAATGACGAATGAGGGAAGGGGGAGTGGACAGTGAGTCACGAGGGAGTGAAGAGGGAATGACAAGGGGGTGACGAGGGAGTGAGGAGGGAGTGACGACGGAGTGAACAGGGTGGGAACAGGGAGTGAACAGGGCGTGTACAGGGAGTGAACAGGGAGTGAACAGGGAGTTAACAGGGCGTGAACAGGAAGTGACGAGGGAATGAACAGGGAGTGATGAGGGAATGATGAGGGATTGAAGAAGTTGTGAAGAGGGAGTGACGAGGAAGTGAACAGGGCGTGAACAGGGAGTGACGAGAGAGTGAAAAGGGAGTAACGAGGGAGTGATGAGGGAGGGAACAGGGAGTGACGAGGGAGTGAACAGGGAGGGAACAGGGAGGGATGAAGGATTGAAGAGGGAGTGAACAGGGAGTGACGAGGGAATGAACAGGGAGTGAACGGGGCATCTACAGGGAGTGACGAGGTAGTAAAGAGGCAGTGAACAGGGAGTGAACAGGGCGTGTAGTGGGAGTGAACAGGGAGTGACAAGTTAGTGAAGAGGGAGTGAAGAGGAAGTGACCAGGGAGTGAAGAGGGACAGAACAGGGAGTGACGAGGTTGTGAAGAGGGAGTGACAAGGGAGTGAAGAGGGGAATGATGAGGGAGTGAACAGGGATTAGACAGGGTGTGACGAGGTTGTGAAGAGGGAGTGACGAGGGAGTCAGGGAGTGAACAGGGATTGACGAGGGAGTGAACAGGAAGTGACGAGGGAGTGAACAGGGAGTGACAAGTGATTGACGAGAGAATGGAGAGGGAGTGACGAGGGAGTGAACAGGGAGTGACGAGGTTGTGAAGAGGGAGTGACGAAGGAGGGAAGCGGGAGTGAAGAGGGACAGATGAGGGATTGAAGAGGGAGTGAACAGGGAGTGACGAGGGAGTGAACAGGGCGGGAACAGGGAGTGAGCAGAAAGTGAAGAGAAAATGACAAAAGAGGGAAGAGGGAGTGAAGAGTGAGTGATGAGTGAGTGAAGAGGGCGTGAACAGGGAGTGAACAGAGAGTGAACAGGGAATGACGAGGGAGTGAACAGGGCGTGAGCAGGGAGTAAACAGGGAGTGAGTAGGGAGTGAACAGGGAGTGACGAGGTTGTGAAGAGGGAGTGAATAGGGCGTGACGAAGGAGGGAAGAGGGAGTGAAGAGGGAGTGAACAGGGAGTGACGAGGGAGTGAAGAGGGAGTGAAGAGGGGGGGACGAGGGATTGAAGAGGGAGTGAACAGGGCATGAACAGGGAGTGAACAGGGAGTGACGAGGTTGTGAAGAGGGAATGACGAGGGAGTGAAGAGGGAGTGACGTAGGAGGGAAGAGGGAGTGAACAGGGCGTGAAAAGGGAGTCAACAGGAAGTG
>BJFM01004469.1:105236-117783 GCA_016586285.1 Arothron firmamentum | reverse complement strand
GTGTGAGCTTGTGCTCACATTCATTGCCCAGCAGTAGTAAATTGTTGCTCTCCTGCTGCATCTTTTCCATTTTGGTTTTCAGGTTTTCCCGTAACCTATCTTTCATCTCTTCAAGTTTGTCTCTCAGGGTCTCCACTGATGTCCCAGTTTTCTGCAGTTGATCTTTTTTCTCCATCATTTCTGCCCAGTTGTTTTTTAATTTTTGCCATTTGTCTCGTAACGTTTCTAACTCAATGTTGATGTCAATCCTTATATTGTCAACATCTTTCCAATCCCCTATGCTGTTTATTAATGCAAGTTGTTCATATTTTATTTTCCTTTTTACGCTCATCATCACCATCTCAAATTCTTGTAGTTTTTGATTTATGTTTTTCATGCTTTTTCCTTCCTGCTGTCTTTTCAGCACATCTTTTCCTTGCTCATGTGGTTGAGTCTGTTGTGATATTTTTTTCTCATCGGCTTTCTCTCCATCTCTCAAATCCTTTCTTCCTCTTTGATGCTGTAATTTCATTATCTCAAGTTCATCCCTTTCTTTATAAATCCTCTCTAATCTTTGATCGAGGTCTTTTCTCATTTTTTCCTTTTGTCTGTTCAGTCGAACTCTTTCTTCTTTGGCTTCTTCCAACATACTTTTTACTTCTTGTTCTTTTTTATTGGCTCTTTTGAGGCCTAGTTGATATTGTCTTTCTTTAATTTTTAACTCAGACTTTGAAATTTCAACTTCTCTTGTTTCTTTTTTAATTAGTTCTTGGATTATTTCCACCTCCTGTCTTTGACTTTGAATACTCTCCCACATCTGCATCATGGATTCCTTTTCTCTGTTTGTTTGTAAAATCTTGTTTTTTAATTCCATGGTTAACTTGTATTTTACTCTGATCATCTGGTACCTCGCAAGGCTGCTTTCAGCTTTTAATGTTTTCATTTCCTCTTTTTGTTTTCCTAAAAGGGATTTAACATCTTCCAGAATTCCCGCCTCCGTATTTATTCTTTCGAAAAGCTGAAGAATGTTTTCTTTCATGTTTGTCAGGTCACCGGTTACTTGTTTCTGTTCCATTTCAGTGACAAGAGATGTCTTGTCTTTGATACTCTGCTTGTCATCTGCCAGCTCCCTTTTCTGTTGTTGTAACTTTACCTTTAGCAGTTCTAGCTCATCCCTCGCTTTCTTGGTTTTCTCCAGTCGCTGATCTAATTCTCTCGTTTTCTTTCTTGTCTCTCTCTTCAGTATTGCCCGTTCTTTGCGCAATTCATTCCATATTTTTATGCCTTCCTCCTTTTTTCTCTGGCATTTTTTAAATGCCCGGTCATTTTCTTTTCTCTGTGATTCAAGTTCTGCGTTTAGCACTTCCATTTCTGATAATTCTCTTTTGTACACTTGCATTCTGTCATCCAACTCGGATTTTTGGTCTTTGACACTTTGACTTAAATGATTCATTTCTCGTATTTTTGCATCACTTTGCTGTTTTGCTTGTGCCAGATTCTGCAGTTCTCCCTGAATTTGTTTCTGCACCATCTCAATGTCTTCTCTCTCTTTTTGCAGTCGTTCACGTTCAGTGTTTGTGTGGACTGAAATGCCCGCCATTTGTTTTATGTAATCGTTTAGATCTTTGTTGTCTGATCTGAGTCTGGCGATTTCATTTTTCAGTTCTTGTATTTCATTGTCCTTTTCCAACGCAGTTACGTTGGGCGTTTCACTGTCAGCTATAGGCTTTCCTTTACCTTCCATCTCAGTTTGCTTCTGCATTTTCAATTGTAAAATATATAATTCATCTTTCTCTCTCAGTGTTTTCTCTAATCTTTGTTCCAGGTCTCTTTTCTGCTTTTTTGCTATAAATTTCATGGCTTTAAAGTTGGACATTTCTTCTTTGAGACGCGTTTCATTTTCTCTCATAGCAGTTTGCACAATTTTCAGCAGTTCCTGAAATTTTTTCATGTCCTGTAATAATTCTTCAGTTTCACCGTCTTCATGTCTGTGATCTTTGGTGGTCTTACTTTCAGTATCAATTTTCATCGATCCAATGATTTCTTTTGTTCTGCGAATCTCTTCTTTCAATCGTTGGATTGCAGTGCTTGGGTGACTCCTTTCTTCAGCCCGTGGTGTCAGAGCTTCTCTTGCAGCTGTAGTTTGTGTTGTGATATCAGTCTCGGTAGTTACATCTGCTCTCAGTGCAGTCTCCTCTTTCTGCGTCTGCTCCTCGTATTCATGCATTTCATGTTCGAAGACATTGGTGGAGCTCTTTGAGCTTTCTTTGTATTCTATTTTTTTGAAGTGCCCAACCAACCTTTGCTCCATATTTTCATTTCCTCCGACATAATTTTCCAACACAGTTTTAATTTCTGGTCTGTGACTCTGAAATTCATTTATTTCCAACATGATCCTTTGGATGACTTGATTGTTTTCATCCATGTTCTTCATGGCATTCTGTACTTGCTCCCTTACATTTTCCTCCATCTCCTTCAGGCTGAATATCTCATTTTCTACACTTATTATGTCATTTATGTTTGTTCCTAATTCTGTCTGTTCATCTTCTTCTGTTTTTTCATGAATTTCAGTCTGCATCTGTAAGAAAACATCCTGCTGCTCTTTCACGTCAACAGCAAAAGAGTCCAAGTCTTGTCCGTGGTTGTGCACGGACTCCCTCTCTCCACATACGTCTTGTGGTTGGTAGTCTTGCATAGTTAGCTGCAGAGATATGGCCTCTTTTCTAATTTTGTCCTCTGCTTCATCTCTGTCCATCTGAAAAAGTGTGTAGCCTGTAGATGAGTCATCTTCTCTTCCTTTATGTGGTCCTTGAGGTGGTGTCTTTAAAGATAAAGGCTTCTCCGTAGAGGATTTTGTCGAAAGCCTTTCAGTGATCTGCATTTTTATTAAAACCAACTTATCCTTTAAGGAAAGAGAACATTTTGTAACAGTTTGACCAACAACAAAATATTGTCATGCAGAATATATGTTATGTCACAATTCTGACTAAACATTGAAAACCGGAACGTGATAACAAAATTTCTATAATGTTTCAAATTTCATCTACTCAAATACATATTAAACATTTGGGTAAATGCACTTAGTTAAAATGAAAAGGTAGGCCTTGCTGGGCAGGTGTGTATGTTTTTTTAGCAAGGTTTTTTTTTTTTTTTTGAATTTTAGCAAGCTGTTCAACTGAAGAAAAAGCTATTTACTTACCATTAGTTTCTTAGCTTCGTTGCTGCTCTCCTTCATCAGCTTTTGGGCTTTGAGCATCTCCTCTTCAGTGTGGTGAATCTCAGCAGCAGCTTTTTGCATGGTCGCTTTTATGTCGCCCATCCTCAGAAACGCGTTCAGCATATCTTGCAGCTTCGTTTCAGCCTCCTCTTTTTGTTGTTGTATCTTCATCTTCATGAGTTCTAAGTCATCTCTCTCTTTTTCTTTCCTCGCCAACTGATGGTCCAGAGCGCGTCTCTGTTTTTTGGCACGGAAATTCATCCACTTGATTTGATTCTTTTCTTCTAAAACATCTCTCTTGCTTTGGTCTGAGTCCTCTCTCACTCTACGCAGCATCTTCCTAATTCCTTCTACTTGCAGAATGACTCTTTGCATGCCAGCGCTCACTTCGTTTTCTTTGTTTGTCTCCATACTGTCTTCTGCAAACTCAGACTCTTTGTGCTGTCTTATTTCTCTGCGAGCATCTGCTTCACTGCTGTCCATTCCAACACCCTCTGTTAGGTCCTGCTCTTCTGTGGTGCTTTCCAGGACCTCCCAAAGTTTTTTCTTCTCTTCTAGGATTGTAAAGAGTTTGTTTGCGGTATAAACCTTTGTTGATCCTTCTCTGTCTTTTGTTGGGCTCTCGATCTGTGCAACTGGGACGTCCTGCATCTGAACATCCCTGATTTCCGTCCACCTTTGTTTCATCTTGTTAATGCTTACGTTCACGCTGTGCTTCATGTGCTTAATTGTGCTTTTCTGTTGCATGAGATACTCTTTATTTCTCTTTAGCTCTTGCTTTATGTCTGACATGGTTTTCTCCATTTGTTCTTTGGCCTGATTTGCTTCCACTATGATTTTCTTGTTTTTCTGGATCAGATTTAACAGACCTTCAGCCGTCACTCTCTCCATCACCTCTCGCCTTCGCTTGTTTTCTTCTAAAGGCTCCTCAAGCCCTCGAAAATCACGTGACTGGGTCTGAACATACTGGACCAGCTTGTATTGTTGAGTCTTCATCTCTGAGTATTGTCTTTCCAGAGCTTCTCTCTCATGGTGTAGCGTTTCCTGCATTTTCTGACGCTGACTTTTTTCTCGACTGGCATCAGCTTTGTATTCTTTGAGTTTGTCAATAACATTTTCCAACTGTAATCTTAGTTCTTCTATTAAAGTACCCCGCTTGTGTTTTTCCGCCGTTAACACATTAATGACATCTTGTTGTTGCTTTGTTATTTTCCTCAGAGTGGCAGCTTCATTTCTGGCTCTTTGTGTCTCCTCCCAGAGTTGTTCAATCTCCTGGATGACTTGGTTTTCTAGATGTCTTTGTTTTTGAAGGATTCCTTTTGTGGATTTCAAGTTTTCCATGCTGGTTTCCATTCTCCATCCTGGGTACCCTTGAGACATCCTGCAGTTCGGATGCTTATGCTCTACTGGTCAAAAAAGTAAACCTAATGTTATTATCATATTTTGCTAAACCACTGAAAATAAATAACTATTGAAAGAGAATGTGTAGAGTCTGAGTCATTAGGTCACGTCAGTCTAAAATCCCCAAAATATCTGGGCAAAAGAAATATATATTTACACATTTAGACTCTCACACGTGTCTGCTCTAATTATCCAAAGCAAAGTTTGCCGATCACCACTTCATCATCCTTACCAGTTGTGACGGAAATTCACAGGGGTTTTAAGAACGTCCAGCTGGCAGCTGGAACACCTGTAGAGAAAAAACATAGAAGATTATAGATTTCAGTATACCAGCGCTAACCTACTAGACTTCTCCTGTTTATACATCTTAAGAAAGAAAACCCTTTTCCCATATTTTCTTTCTATTCAATTCAAATGCACTTTAGCTCTGATCATGTACCCAGATTAGAGGGTAGCAGGTCTCACATGCCAAAGGACCAGTTTTCAAGTACATTTTGAGAGGAATTTCAATTTAATCAGTTATTTTGGATACATGTTTATAAAATTAGAAAAGAAAGCCCCTTAGGTGGTCAAATCAAGACTAAAACCATTGTTTCGGACACTTTTCCGTAGACAAATAATTGAGTACCAAATTAACCTAAACAGGGCATAAATACATTTGAAATGAGAATAAATAAATGAGTGCTGCTTTTAATGTTGCCGTGTTCTATCAGTAATTTCCCAAGGCTTCTGTCCAATATGATTCTAAGAAACCAGGAGCAGTGGTAACCCTTATAAAATCGATGTTACTATTGATTGTGATTCAGGTTCTTTAATGTTCAATCACTAATATCACAATGAAATTGCATCAGAAAGAAATTTTAAATAATACCTGGCATTCCCTTAAGGTGATCAGCTAGAATTTGCATCATGAACAGAGCAAAATGATCTGTTGCACTTTTCTGTTTGTTTTATTTTCATAAATAGATTACTTTAACTCTTTTTCTTACCTTAAGTTTTCTTTGGTCTTGAGTTGAGTTAAATAACAGTGAAGCTAAAATCCCAAACTTAGGTCTGTACAGCTCTTTGTGGGTTTGGGACTCTGCAAGAATGAGGCAGTCTAGACTGCAGCCCTGAAAACATGAATATCTCACCTCTGCAGACACCTGATGACAACACACCCAGGCTGTCAGATACAAGTGACGCACTCATGGAAGTCTGGGTTTAGCTGATTAACGCACGCACGCGCGCGCGCGCACACACACACACACACACACACACACACACACACACACACACACACACACACACACACACACACACTCTCTCTCTCTCTCTCTCTCTCTTTCTCTCTCTCTACCAAGAGTGATGTGCATTACTGTTCAGTGCCTCCTGCTGGATAGATTGCAAATCTAATTTCCATTTAATACATATTATTATTATTATTATTATTATTATTATTATTATTATTATTATTATTAGTAGTAGTAGTAGTAGTAGTAGTAGTAATTATTATTGTGGATTATGTTAAAACTGTGTATTGCCTCTTAAAATTTAATATTACCACAAATCATGGTTGTTAACTATGTACTAATTATTTCTGACTGTGTATTACTTATATTTACAATAGTGGTAACATATCTATACTGTGTTACTGGTTAAATGGGTTAAATGGGTTTATGCTAATGAGCAGCAGTAAAAACTGCTTTTTTTTTCTACACCCACGGTGCTTTTGTGTATCATTTCCGGTAAAATATTACTTTTTTGAGTCTGAAAAAGGAGTTGTGTGAATTTCTGTGGGGACGCCCTGGTCCTGCCCTTCTGTTCCCCTGCTAGTGTGACACAAGAACAACACAGGAAGTTGACTTCAAAATAAGAGCTGAAGTTGTCTTTAAAGGATATGAGAGCGCTGGAGGGCAAAGTTGTGCGTGGGGATAAATCATGACGGTATCGGAGGACAGACGTGTTTGCAATCATTTACAGGTAATTAAACATGCAGTGTTTTCACTCCAAAAACAGGGGTCTTCAGTTCTGACTGGTTTTTTTTTTAGGAGATGAAGGCATGGAGAAGTGCTTTTGGTGGACAGTTGAAAAATTACTACATTTCATAATTGTCCATTTATAAACACAGCAAGACGTCACAATGCAATACAATACAATGCAAAACAATAAAAAGAACTTTCCTCATTCCAACAGAATATCATTGTATTAAGAAAAACTGCTCAACATAGCCAATAATGCATAATACTGTAACTGTCCTCAAACATCCAACCATATCACATAAGTATGTTTTTTATTTGCAGACAGATATCAATGGACAGTGCACTAAGAATATGTAATGCAACTACAACACAACATGCACAGTAGAAAAATAAATTATCGATATCCAATAAGTATCTTCAAATCAGATTCTGATGTACCAACCACTTTTATGTATTAAAAAGTAAAGACAAAAATTTTCACCCTATTTGGGTTAACTTAGAAATAACAGGGCTTTTACTGGGAGGAACGGTTATCTTTGAACATGATGGGCCTGTCTGTTCTCATCAGACATGCTGGCTCCCTGCGACCTCACCCACAGCTGAAAGCTGCACGAGTAATGCTTTAAAAAATGTATTGTTGTTGTTACTTAATTTGCTATGCAAATGCAAAGGTTTTGGCATTATTACAACCTCAAGACAAAGAAAAAAATATATTTTTTAAAAAAATGATAGAAAAAATAATGAAGCAGACCTCAACTTGTCTCTCTCCATCCCTGGCTGGGTTTGTAAAAATCCTGTAACTGCTGCTGCTGCGGCCGGAGGTTCTTTTTCCTCTCAGATCTGTGCAAACTTGACTTTGATGACATCAGCACAGGCATCCAATGGGCGTCTGCCTGACTCTGTCATCGCCTTGCTCAGTTCCTGGAAAATATTGCTTCATCCTTCCTTCGCCCCGCCTACCGCCGGAACAGACATGTCAAGCTGGGCAAAACACGGCCGTGTAGAACAGGAAACGGTGCTGCCTTCAAATTAAGAGACATGACGTCTGGCTGTCGGCTGCCAAGCACAATTACAAAAAAAAAACGAGAACAGCGTTATTAACCTGAACACTCATAACTTAATTATGCAGTTTGATTAAATGCGTACAAAGCCACAGTTATGCAGATTTAATCCACGGGGTTTAGTTTAAAAGAGAGGCTATTTTTAAGTGGATGTGACATTGTCTGTAATGTGTAACTTTACACTCACGTCGCTCAACAAAACACAGGGCAGAGACCTCCCAGCTTCGCGAACAGCAAACTCTTCCGATACCAACAAGGCAACAGCTTTTGTCATGCAGGCACGAAATAGAGAATTCCTCATGGCGATTTAGCATGGTTTGACACGCTGGATACTTTTCCTGGCTGTTTTCCTCTTGACTCTTTGACACCTCTCAGTTTGTGCGAGCTGGATGCGGACCGAGTGGATCGGGGATCCCAGCACACATTCCCTAGTGGTTTGGTAAGTTAGGACTTTGATTTTTTTTTTTTTTAATTGTCATTTTTCTTTATCTCCCCGCACTTTACTGAATCTCTCATCCTCAATTAAATAAAAACTTGTGTGAGTTCCTCCGCAAATCCATGAATTCAGCCCACAGGAAGAACAGGGGACTCTGAGTAACATCAAATCACTTGGAAACAAAAACAGAACAGCACAGGTAGAAAAACACAGTGGAAATACAAACCTTACCCTAAACACTGCTCAAGTGTAATCTGATTACAGTTAGATTTAGCCAGTAAGGCATGAATTATTAATGTGGGGACGTGACATGGTGATTTCAGCATGGAATCCTGATGGAAGAAAGCAGCAAAGTTGAACCATAATAAACCCAGAATCAACCAGATAGGAGTGAACTATACTTGCTTTGCATGTCAACACTGATGGTTTGCAGGTGAAGTGGCTTTTCCCAGAAAGGGAATAAGATTTTCAAAATCTGACTGTTATCTGCCCTTTCTTTGCCTCCTGTCTTCCAGCGCATAGGACATGGCAACAGCTCTCAACGGGCGAAACCCCGGTGGACGTGGACCAAATCGAAGCAAGGGTCGAATTTTAGGCATCATCGATGCCATCCAGGATGCAGTGGGACCGCCGAAACAACCCGCTGCCGATCGGAGGACCGTGGAGAAAACCTGGAAACTCATGGATAAAGTTGTAAGTTTGCAGGGATGTCATGCCGATTGAGAGCGTGCTTGTATATTTCTACAGATTCTTCTTGTTAACAGTGTAAAAGCTCGTTTTCGATGCAGCAAAACATGAAGGTAATCAGTTCTTAATCAAAATGATTATTGTTCTCAGGGATTTCATTGCTGTGCTGTTATTTATCTTATATGTGTTTTCCAGCATACACTACAGTCTAAAATAGCATCAACAAATTTAAAAAAAAATGGATGTGGATATGCTATGTTTTTAATAATATTGTAGTTTTACATGTTCACTTCTACCTTTTTTAAATATTATTCTTTTATACTTGCTTGATTTCTTTGAAACAGTTTACTATTCTGGTGAAATATTATATTGTAAAATAATATTGGCATATTAAAATGAACAGTTTTAAGGCTCAGATTATCAGTTTGTTGTTTTGGATGGCGCAGGTCCGTCTCTGCCAAAATCCCAGACTCCAGCTGAAAAACAGTCCGCCATACATCCTGGATATTCTGCCTGATGCCTACCAGCATCTGCGTCTTATACTGGGCAAATACGAGGAGAACCAGAGGCTGACCCAGCTCAGTGAGAATGACTACTTTAAAATCTACATCGACAGCCTGATGAAGAAATCCAAACGAGCCATCCGACTGTTCAAAGAGGGGAAGGAGAGGATGTATGAGGAGCAATCACAGGACAGGTAACAGAACCAGCTTTGGTTTCTTCCTGCCGTTCTTTCTTGTTTCATTCGTACACGTTTTGGAAGGTCCTGATATTTGACACAAGCAGACTTGTTTTTTTTTTTCCAAAATGAACCTCAAAGCTCACTGTGGTATCCAGCTTTAACATTTCAAACATTGCCATTTAGATCCAAAGTCTTTTGTTTCTGCTGATAAGAGCATTTTTGTTCCTTAAAAAGTTGTGCTTTACAAAGAAAAATGATGACTAAAACATCCTGTTGCCGTAGGTGTTCACCTGTGTGTTGTGGTGTAGTTTTACTGAAGTGTTCCACGGTACGGTCTGGGTGTTCTGCTGCAGGTGTGTGTTTTGATATGACTAGATTGCACTCGGATATATTATCATCCCTACGGTCCTTTTAGTGAGCAGGGCTGCCCTCAGGTCACAGGTTGTGTGTGGGTTTTGTTGCTTCATCATACAGTAGAGCCAGCAGGACGTCCTCGTTTCAGCTGGACAGGACGTCTCTGCCGTCATTGCTCTTATCACCTCACTCTCTGTCACCACCACAGTTGAAATTCAATAGTTCTGCCGATCCCGCACGCACGCAGAGATGGATTAATGTAGACGCGTCGTGGAGGCTAGGTTCCTCAGATGAATAGTCCACAAACGTGTGCGCGGCAAGGCTTTTCTCCATGGACTTTGCATGTCCACCCCGTGCGGGTTTCCTCCAGGTCCAGAGACATAAACTTTAAGTTGGTGGCAGGTAGATGCTAAACGCACAACATCATCAGTGTTTGGATTCCTGAAGAGGAGATGCAACTACAGCCCTGGAGAACTTCCCAAAGATTGCTGCTGATCTGATGTGCGCATTTAAAACCTCAGCTTATGCAGATGTTGTGCTGATTTGTTCCACGAGCTCTTCAAACCTCGTACGCAGGGAAGCCGAAATCAGCTTTTTTAACTGGCTGTCAGTGAAACTGTGAGGAAAATGGCGGTCAGCTCTATAAGCAGACAGGGTGTGGCTCTGCTCACACTCTTCATATACTCACCAACCTGGTGGGCCTGTAGTTTTCTGCCCAAGTTTATCTTAATATTTTTAGAAACTGGAGCATGCCAGCTGTGAGTGTGTGTGTGTAATTACTAAAAATGAATCATGCAAGCTGCTAAATATCGGTGACGTCTTTGTGGACAAGTTGGGAGAATCTGCATCATGGTTTTTTTTTCATGTTCCGACTTTGTCCTCATACGCAAATGTTTATTTTAGGGTTCCATTAATTTGGGATTAATGAAACACCAGAAACCATACAAAAACCCACAGTTTAATTTTTTAAATGCCGTTCAATTTGGTGACATGTTCATGGTTGATATGGGTCCAGATCCAGGATCAGTCTGAAACGGAGGATTCAAATCTTTTCACAAATCATTCAATTAGCTTTATTCCAACAACGCAATGCAAATAAATGGTAGCTATTTAATAATTCCACTATTAAGTGCCTTTCTGTCTCCATTTCATCAAGGTGGACAACAAATCTGGATCTAGATCACAAAGCAAATGTCTTCCTAGCCGTTAGTCCAGAAGCATCACGCTAGATCTGCCGCCATCCGTGACGATGATGTTATGATGGTGACAATCCTGAGTGAGATTTTCCCTGCTGTAACATTAAAGGCCTCTCCTGCTGTAAACGTCGGAGACGTCTTCTTTCCTTCCACCAGCCTGCTGCGATGGTGACATGTAAGCTCGACTGACTCATAAGTGTGGGAGGTGAAGACAGAGAAGTGAGAGAAGGGAGATGTGGCGAGAGATGAGGAGGCTGGAGCATATTCAGCAGAAATAGACGTTTCGGTCACTTTTGGTTGCCTGTGCCTCGTTGGCAGCGCCGCTGCAGCTGCACCCGCTTCATAGCGCAATGCACAGAACATGCACACCGCCCTGATAGCTGAGACCTGCTGACGTGACGGGCCAGAGTTTTACTCCGCAGCAGCTTTTGTTCTTCAAATGCTGTCGCTTATAAATCACTTACAAGTTCACAAAGTTCCCTCCATCACAGGGTTTTGAAAGCGTCATCAGATCGGCTTGTCGACGAGGCCGAATGAGAGTTAACGGAGCGCATCAGAGGCCTTCATCAACACTCGTTTGTCGAGCGACTTGGGGGCAGAACGGCTGACAAGGATGTGGGATCCTCCTGTGGTTGTCAGGAGCTCTCTGTGATTGTGCAGCGCAGAGAGGAAAATCCCCATGCTCTTTACATCCTGTTCATATACTGGGTTTCCTCTCTAGTCACCCTCTGAAACACTGCAAAGCTCTGTGTGTGCAGACATGACAGCCCTTTAGTGCTTTTAACTCTTTCAGGAAAGCGCACTGCTGCAGCAAAAACTCAAGAAGACCAGTCATTTGATCAATTGTGTTAGACAAATGTAAAATCTTTAGGTTATAGCTGCAAGGCTGCAAAAAGCAACAACATCCTGTCAGCTAGCGTCAGGTAGAAAGCAGCTTTTGTGTGCTGGGCATGATCTCAAGGGCGTCGGGGTCTTACTCATCCGTTAGAGGTGAAGTCTCGCAGGCCTGAGACCGCGTCAATGATCAGTTCGTTTGCCCGTTTTCCTTCTCGCTCCTCAGTCGCCAGCCCTCGTCTGAGTGTGGTCACAGACGGGTGCGATTCCAGGGCTGCGACAGGCCGTCACATCAGGAGGAGAGCTCTGCTCCAGCTCCGCACGCTGGAGATCTCGAATCTGAGGACAGGCGTACGTTTCCTCTGACAAGGAAGCTCGATCAGTGATCTCACATGTGGTGTCGTACGTGTCTCCGGGGACAACCGTACCCATGTGTGACCTGCTGTCTTTGTTCCAGTCTGTTTCATAGATGTGGTGAACAGCTGGGGTCATTGCCAAAGCTTTTCTCTTTGGCTGCTTCCTGTTGTACACCGTCTGATGTTCTGGCCCCCTTCCCTGAATATATTTACTGCCTGTCTATTGTCCTTATTTCTGGCCACCTGATCCCTGAATCTGCTGCTTTGGGTTCTACATTCTGGTCAGGACATGGATGTCAAAGAAAAACCAAAAAAACAATCCCAAAATGCTCTTCTTCTTCTGGGATAAAGCAAAGAAAATATGAACTTTCTGGGTTTTTTTT
>BJFM01004469.1:54349-105198 GCA_016586285.1 Arothron firmamentum | reverse complement strand
TTTTTTTTTAGGCACGTTAATATTTCTTTGAGTTGATTATTTCTCCCTTGAGGGTTCTTTGCCAGTTAAGCCCGAAAAGCTATTTGGCTTTGTAGATTCTTTTGAATTTAAAATCCCCCTGATCATCCGTTCTTATGAAATTAGTAAAACCGTTTGATGGTTCATTTCAAATTCTATCCCTGACTTTCATGGTTGGGTTCAATTTTTGTTATGTACTGATATATTTGTATGTATACATGTACATGGACAAAGTCTTCCTTATGTCAATCATGCTATAACCCCAGAACACGCATCCGAAGTGATTTCCACTGTATATAGTGATTTATAGTCAGCCTTACAAGCTTGGCTTCAGCAGCTTCCTAAAGTGATTGTCTTTAAATCAGCAGGATTAAAAGTGCCGTACTTTTGCCAACATGCAGACTGTTGCAGATAAAACAAACTGAACTCAGCCCATTTCCCCACTCACCCTTATTAGCTTCTGAATAACCTTTTGAGTTGCCATGCAGAGACAAATGCGGAAGGACTCTGTCTGCGTTGTCAGTTTTTTGCAGCTCGCTGTGATGAGAACAGTTCACTGAGCCGCAATTGTTTTAGCACCCAATGAATTTAAAAAAAAAAAAAAAAAAAAATGCTTACAGGAAATATGTCAGCATCAAAACAAAGAGGGAACTCAATTTTTAGCAAATAATTCATTTAGAATGTGTCGACTCTGGAAATACTCAAAAATAGAGTAGAGCAGTTTATTTCTAATTTAAATTACCTTTTAAATTTAAATGATAAATTCTCTTGATAAATCGTTGAACTAGTTGTCTTTCTTGAAGTGTAGACTTCAGCCGCTCCAGGTCTTCTTGGGTTGAATAGCTTTCTCTGTTTTGTCCTACAATGATCTTTATTGTCTTAATGGCACCAATGATCTTCTCCATTTTTGTCCCGGTTTTCCCTCTGTTTACTCTGTTCGACACATTAGTTGGAAACTTGAACTTCAGTGCCTGGGTGAACACATGCTCACATGCTGGTGTGTCAGAAGCAGCAGATCGAGGTGATGTCACACTCTCCCATGGAAAAATTCAAAGGGATGAACAAGGCTGAGATGAGTAAACCTGAACTACTGGAACCCTCTGAGGGGGAAGGGTTCCACCAGAGGGAGAACCCAGAGCACATCTGGAACGTGAGCGTGGGGGCGGCGTGCGGGTCTGTGTGTGTGTCATGGGGGTCATGGCTAGGCTTACTCACCGCGCTTTGACTAATTTTTTGACACATATTGTATGGAATGAACATGGGGGAGTACTTTTTGATCTGACGCCTGAGCCGATATCAGCCATTTCACAAATGTCTCATTTATTGAATCAGCTGAAAGCTACTAAAAAACAGCCTGAAGTATCCGCAGGCTAGTTCCGGCGCATTTTAATACTTGCTCTCCTGCGAAATGAAGTCTGCGAAGACACAATAAGGTCACAGAGAAAGCTGTGGAGTGTCACATCAGGTCAGCAACGACGCGGCTCAGTGAATGAAATGATTGTCTCCTTTGTTTTGGTTGTAAATAAACCCGGAGAAAAATAGTTGGCCTCTTCACAGGATCAGAGTTGCTCGCAGTTTATGAGCACTGAAGTGATGGAAGACGACATGGCACCGAGTGCGCCAGCTGGTGTGTACACGCACTTCAGACGATGAGAGAAATCACGACGTTCTTGGCAGGGACAAGGGGGGGGGGGGAAAGTTGTCAGACAGGGCGTCCATTTGTCATATTTGTAATAGGACTACAGGGGTCATCAAAGGCAAAGAGTGCCCACCTTTGAAACGAGACCAAAGCAGTCGTGTTGGCTCACTGTTGGCTTCTCTTCCTACGCCCATGGACATTATCTTTACGGCTTCACAGGTTGATTACTCACCGTTTGACATTCATGGACAGATTACTGCTAATCAAAGTTGCCAGACAGCAAATACACATGCCGGAGTCACGTCCCCAAAACACAATAAGGCTGTTAATCATAATGAAATAATGAAGTGCCCAAAGTTTAAATTGGTAGCTAAAATCATTTGTGAAAGTTTTTGCGAGTGTTGAAAATGTGTCAGACAGTTTTAAGCATTTCGTTCAACTGCTATACCCTTACCGTTCTGGCTTTTCTGTCTCCAGAAACCTCACCGCAGCATCAGAATCTCTCCCCACTGTGGCTAATTCAGCCGCAGCAGCGTCAGATCTGATAAACTGCCTGGCAGGCCCTTTCTGAGGTCATTTCAGTTGCTCATGACCTCTCTGCTCTCATTGCATGCAGATGCACACCGAGAAACAAGTCACCTCCTTTCATGAGCGTGTGGCTTTTTTAGCCCTAAAACGTTTCCATTCCTGCATTCTCTGGCTTGGCCAAGCATCACAGCGGCTGTGTTTCTGTCCTTAATTAGCCACCTTTGAATTTAAAGAAAGTGTAAGGTTGTGATCTGTCCATCACGTCTTCCCCTTCCCTGCTTTTTGGACCGCTCCTTCCGAGATGCACGTTAATTAAAAATCAGGAGTAGAGTCATTATCATCATCCATCATCATAAAGGATCTTTAGCACCACCGCCACAGATTATTCAAGTCTCTCGTTGGATTTTTGTTTTTCCCGACACAAACAGGAAGTGGGTGGGGTTCATTTTCAGCTATGTTTTCATTACACGACAAGCAAAATGCAAGTCTATCACAAAATAATAATAAGAAGAAGAAGAAGAAAATGTACAGTGTTAAAGTCAACTACAAAAAACAGTTGATCTACAGTTCAGGTGACAGGAAATTAGTAGGAGAAGACACAGTCGGCAGTGAAGCTCCACCAGCGCAGGTGTGACCACAAAAACAGCGTGATCATGCAGGCCAAAATCTGCAGCGCTGTTGAAAAAAGTGCATTACAAAATGACTCTTTAGGTAAACAACTTTTGATAAGTGTGCTTTCACTTTTCAGCTCGAAAAAGCCACACATGCAAAATTCATTGCAAATAAAAAGAAAATATATATCTATTTGTGTGTGTGTGTGTGTGTGTGTGTATGTGTGTGTGTGGGTGTGTGTGTGTGTATGTGTATATATATCTATCTATATAGATAGATATATAAATCATGACGCCTTAATATCAGTCAAGGCTTCAAATAACCACTAAGATTTGATAAAGCGGGACTTTGCGACAGTCATCAGCTCCAG
This sequence comes from Arothron firmamentum, assembly GCA_016586285.1. Classification (NCBI taxonomy): domain Eukaryota; kingdom Metazoa; phylum Chordata; class Actinopteri; order Tetraodontiformes; family Tetraodontidae; genus Arothron; species Arothron firmamentum. The sequence goes on along the minus strand of BJFM01004469.1, from coordinate 102,031 downwards.
GCCTCCGTACTTATTACACATATTTTGAGCTCATTAGTTGTAACAATCCGGCGGGTTTTCCTGGGGCACTTGTCAAATAGGGCAGATTACACAACCAGTCAAATAACACGGGGCAACGCCGAGGCCACATGACCAGGATCAAACCTCATAGACGTTTTTCTGCAGACACGCAATCTGCCTACAGCTCCAAATACATCCTACGCTTGGGTTTGTTTGCAGCTGTCCTCCAAAAAACAGACAGTTTACATATGTTATATAAGCATCTGCAGTTTTTCGCTCTGCATTCCAACAGACGATTTGCAACTGGCTCTAATGCCATTAAAGGTCTAGCAGTGATTGCCCCTCACAGTACCTCTATTGCGCCACGAAAAGAAGAATTTAATTAATCCCATTTTTTATTAATCCCACAGGAAAATGACAGTTTTTTTACCCACTGTTTAGTACACACAAAGAACAATGACCTGGCTCCTCTCCTGCTCTCAGCCCACTTTACAATTTTTGGTCTGCAACTGAAAAAACCTCCAGCACAAATTTGCATGATGTGCTGTTATGAGAGGGCCTGGTTGAGTCGGGCCCCTCCTGACAATCACATAAGTGAAAAAAGGTCTCCATGTCCAAGGACATTAAATCCAGACCATCTGTTTTCTAAATAACAAAAAAAAAAACCCAGCAAAAATTACACTGGATTAATTACATATACCCTCTGCATAGATGTGAGTGAACTGCCCTCGTGTAGCTTGTTTCATTTCCAGTTTGAAACCCTCAGAACACTCTCATCACCATTCAACCGTTACTCTCCTGTGGTAAATGAAGGTCTTGGTGGATCTAAAGAGGACCTAATCCCAGGCAGAGGAAAGGGCAGTGGGCTCTTGTGAAGAAGTAAAGCGACTAGAATAAAATGTTGATGCAATGATGCAGGACAGCAGGAAGGTTCGCAGCATAGCCTGCAGAGAATTTCAAATGCTCAAATGTATTCAGTGACGATTGGTAGGACTGACCCGAGCCCAGGTTCTTACTGAATTCAGTATCACCCTCCGTGCGTCTGTGTTTTCAGAGCTGAGTGACGATTATGAATTTACAAACCGGTAAATCGGCTCCAGCGGCAGAGTTTGATCAAATCAAAACAACTAAAGGAAATGGGAACCACATCGTAGCGGATCAGCAGTGCATGAATCAGATCATTTACCACAAAAACAAAACTTTTCTTTTTAATCAAGGTTTTGAAGAACATTAGCGACTTCTGGTATATGTTTAAAGTACAACACACGGAGAGATCTGCACCCAAACACATGCACGCACTAAGTTTGTTATTAGCACCTCACAGCGATGTCTTCAACCAACAAATTCACACCTTCTGCAAATCGCTGTGTCTAACGCGACGCTCGTTGCCCACAAGCCTTCAGTGTCATCTCAAAGGGAGCTGGAAGAAAATTCTTCGTCCCAGTGGAGATCATCTTCAGTGTCAGTGTCTGCTGTGACCTACCATGTGCCTAACTGTGCTATACCTCATCAAACGTACTGGATTTAATGTGATTAAATGCACTTTTTTTTCTCCCCCAGGTTTACAAGTTAGTATTATATGCTTTATTTCTCTGGGAAGCCCAAACATGTATGTTAATCTGGTTTTTGTCTACATGTTTGTGTGGACTGGAGTTTCTTTAGATTTTTCTGCTGTAAGTCCTCTCCAGGTGTCTTTAAAATACTCTATTTTAATTCACTTTAATATTTGCATATCGATAAATCAGCATTAGAAAGACTTTTTATGCATTCATGACCGAATATTAAAAGTCTGTAAATGGTTTTGAGAGAATAATGCACCAGCATTTGCTCAGTTTTGTGGCCTCCTCTCTGCAGGAGGAACCTGACCAAGCTGTCTCTGATCTTCAGCCACATGCTGGCTGAAATCAAAGCCATCTTCCCTGGAGGACAGTTTCAGGGGGACACATTCAGGATCACCAAAGCTGAAGCTGCTGATTTCTGGAGGAATTTCTTTGGAGAAAAGTAAGGAAATGTGCTTTATCTCATCAGACATTTGTTCTTTGTGTTTTGGAAGGTTCATTCATGACCTACCACTTATCATGTTAAAGAGTAAATGTGAAATATGTGGACTGAACTGGTTCTGAAAAGTGAAGGTAACCTGTGAGTTCAAGACTTGGTGTTAGTATAAGACTTAATTTATTTAACCCTGATTTATAGTACATGAAAAAATAGTCCTTGTTCCAGGAAGGCTTGGTATTTTCTGCTGCAGTCTGCATGAATATCTCAGCTAGTTCCTTTTCTCAATGTAATGGAACTGTGTTGCTACGTGATAGTGCTACTTTTAGGCTTGATACTGTTGCTGTCATAAAAGCCCATATCTGGACGTTGGATACACTGGTGAGTTGTGATGTTTTTATAGTAGGATCTAATCATCTAGGCCAACCAGGAATTGCCTAGAGTGGCACTTTGGCCTTGGCAATAAAATGTTGGCCAACGATACAAATTCATTAGTCAACAGCAGAAAATCAAACAGCTACATGCTGTGATAGTGCACAGTTAGCACGATTATTACATAGAAAGATATAGGAATGGAATAGAGTTACCTCAACTGTACTCACCCGATTGGTGTGTCATTACATGTGGATTCTGAAAATGTAGAATACTTTGGCATGTGTGATATTATTTCAACACACACTTGAATCTCTTAATCTTAATCTCACTTAATGTCTGGATGTGCCCGGAGGAGATGCGCCTCCCGAGCCACCCTGATGGATCGTCTCATGCTACCACTGGTGCTGGGGCCAAGAATCAGTCAGCATGAGATGAGCGAGTAGTTTTAGGGATGAAAGTGTAGCATTTCTAGGATGATGCTTTTCTTTTGCGTAAAAATGGTTCTGTTTCCTGTTTTGTTGCTTTTCGTTTCCGTCCGAATGGCGCACACCTGAAAACTAATCTAATCTGTGTTAGTATTTAAGGCCCGATCCCTCAGGTTCCTGTTACCAGAACGATGTTTTCCCCAACCATTTCCTCTGTGCTTCCCCCTGGTTTGTTCCTTGTGAATCTAGTGGGTTTTTTTGTTTGTTTTCCCATAGTCGTTGATCTTGATTAATCTAGTGTCTTTAGTTTATTAGTCCTCGGATGTTTTCCTAGAAAGTCTAATGCTAAGCGTGTTTATCTTGTAAGATTTTTCTCCTCGTTCATCAAGCGTTTGTAGTTGATTCCCAACCATTAATGCTTCCTGACTGGACAGGTTCACATTGAGAGCATGTGACTGACTTTGTTTACAGTTTGATCCTGTGTTTTTTTTTTTTTTTAACGATGTATTCGCCTTCTAAGTTTTTCTTTGCATTTATGATCAAATTTGTCGTCTACCAGGACAATAGTGCCGTGGAAAGTCTTTAGACAGTGCCTTCACGAAGTGCATCCCATCAGCTCAGGCCTGGAGGCCATGGCCTTGAAGTCCACCATTGACCTCACCTGCAACGACTACATTTCTGTGTTCGAGTTTGACATTTTCACTCGCCTCTTTCAGGTTGGTACAAAAACCCTATTATCACTTGCTTTAGCCCAAATGGTTTATTTAGTACATCTCATCTTTGTTGGATTTAATTATTAACCTTTCATGTAAAAAATATTCTCTACTGAATAATGTAAATTCATATCTGATATCTGTAGCATTTTATCTGGTTGTGTTTGCTGAAATATACTTGCTATATATTATAATAATACATTTAAAATGTATAATCTGTATATTGCCTGTTTAAATCAGTAGAGACACCCAATGCTGTCTTTTAAAAAAAGCAAATAATATACATGCATGATCACAAACTTAAATTTTGGCTCTATTTTTTACTTATTGAGGTTTTTTCTTTTATTTGTGTGACTGAGCCCTTTGCTTGACTGTTAGGAATGTGGCTTCAAGATGGTATGTGGGCGGTGAGGTTTTGCTTTGGCAGGAACCTTTGTACTTTGCGTGTTTACTCCCGACGTGCAGCAGTGAGGCTGTGGATACATGTTCAGCCAAAGTGCTTTCCCTGAGATCGGTCCTCTGGATTCAAAAGGAACTTACACTTGACTGTTGCCTTAAACGGGACAAAAATGATCCTGTTCACCGAATAAAGCCGGTATTGTGATCCTGTGTGTTAGCGTTGAATGTGTGTGAGTGGAGAGGATTTTCCTGATTTTATTCCTGGAGTGATGGATTTGTTGGTCCGCAGTCCTGGTGAACCACGGAGAAAGTCAAGAGTGCAGCCCGGCAATATATGTTGTTACTTAGACTGTAAAACACACATGCGTGCACACACACACACACACACACACACACACACACACACACACACACACACACACACACACACACACACACACACACACACACAATCACATACAATTTTGTGGTTTTTAGACTTTTTTTGGCTTTTAGCTGATCTAATTTTAGTTTATTTTGTTTTAAATATGTCTAGATAAATATTTAGATTTTCCAGATACTAAATTTAGGTTTCTCTGAACTTTCTTTGGAAACAGGGTTGTGGTTATCTGCAGATGTGTTTTCATAGCGCAGTCAGTTATTAAGTCTTTTCTTGCTGAGCAGCCAAGTAAATAGCTCCCACAGTTAGCAGTTATATCTGCTTGTGCTCATCCACGTTTACGGTTTTGTCTCTGCAGGAACTATTAAGGTAGTAGCAAACAAAGCGTAACACATTCTAATGTGTTGTGTAGGATGCTGCTATAATGTCGAGCTCACCACATCTCCCAAGGCGTCACTCTCATTCAATTTATGTGATAAATTGTCGCCATACACAGGGCAGCCAAGTCAGGATGTTATTTATCATGTTTTGTGACAGAAACACTGACTCAATGTGTTTTTAAAAAAATAAATAAATGTGAAATTTACTATCTGCTCAGACTAAAACTGGATGGTATTTTTCAGCCATGGGGCTCAATTTTAAGGAACTGGAATTTCCTGGCAGTGACACACCCTGGATACATGGCCTTCCTCACCTATGATGAAGTCAAGGCTCGACTACACAAGTACAACAACAAGCCCGGCAGGTAACTGCATTTAAGAACATAAAAAAAGTTTGATATATTATGCATAAAACTATATTCCACCAAAAAACTATCACACTTTCCCCCTAAATTTCAAGTTAAGTCCAGATATGTTGATTGCACACAAGTACCAATGTCAAACTGGGTTAAATCTCCTGCTTATTTTGTTTGACTTTCTTTGATTCTCAGTCTCACCACCACCTTCACTCACGTGCACGTTCTCATTGTTGTCTGCCTGAATGTCAATGTGCTTTTTAGGATCAACTGTAAGCCATTGATCTCCTTAGTTATGCTCATGAATATGAATAAGAAACAACAAATTACCTTACTGCCCAGGCGCTCAGGAAACGGATCAGGGAGAAATTCCAGAATTTGAATTTGGGATTATAAGCCATAAACAGGACAGCGTTTCCTGTCACACCACTCGGCTTCAGTTTAGCGTCCCTTCCAAAGCTGCTTACTGCTGGTGTAAAATATTCATAATTTTGCCGCAGAAATACCATGGAAGCAGGTACACGTTATTCCAACATAGAGCAAAACACCAAAGAAAGTGCTGTTAAAAACAGCACATGTCATTTTAAAAATACATCAGTGATTCTTTATACCTGGAAATCTTTTGCCTCGCTTGTCCAGCTGAAAACGAAAACATTTTCGGTATAAAGTGTAATAAAGTAAATGCAAAAAAGATGTGGGGGATGAAGAGGAAGCATCACCACAGTAATGTTTCCAGTTTCCACCAAAAAAGAAAAACCCCACCAAGCTGAAACCCATCTGTTGAGGCTTTAATGAAAGAGAGACATGAAAAGATAACCTTTGACCCCTGTGACTCACCTATTAAGCATGTGTGTTTCACCTCTGACTGGAAATGCTTTGCACAGCAACGAGTGAGAGTAACACTGAAATACTTCATTCAGTTAGTCACTCATTAATGACATAATGGGCATTTTTCGGTGATGATAGTCATGTTTTGGTGTGACGTGTTGTAGGAACCATGATGCGGTGCTTAAATGTGCTTACAATGGTAGTTCTGGTCTTTGATCACTACTCTCTACTTTTGCAGACTTAATTTGTCCTGCGTGTTATTATCTGTTGCCGCCGCCACACAAGCGCAGGTAAACACGGGACATGCATGGCCGGGCAAAAGGCTGGAGGAGTTACTCACAGTAAATTAGTTCTGGCGTTGAAGGTGTTTTCCCAAGCTCCCCCCAGCAGGAACTTGCTTTGTGCAGAGAAAATCTTAGAACTTTAGCACAAAATAAACATATGCCAACATAAAGCACTTAGCTGCAGAGGGCTGAGAGCAGCACCTCAGGAAAATGGATCATTTGTATGTCAGCAGGAGAATCACGAGCCCTGTTGGTAGTTGCTTTAATGATTGAACAGATGATTTCCAGCCTCATTGTACACAGATGGTGAGACTAGAAAGACCAGGGCTTGTCCGGAGGGTTGTAAAGTCGGTGTATACATCATTGAGATTAAACAAAATAGATCTGATTGATGTGTTTGGTTTTCAAGAAAAACACAAGATAATGATTTGATTATGAAACAGTGACGACTTGGAGATGTGCACCAGCGACTCGGAGCTTTACTCGCATACATTATCTGAGTGACTGAACAGTCAGTTGTGCAACAGAAATATGATGCCAGTGTCTGGAGAGAAGAGAGATCACGAGGACTATTTACATAATAATTAGCCAAAAAGAAGTGAACCCAGCTGTAGCCTGAATATCAAACGGTGTCCTGTTTCCTGGTGGAAGAGCCATACTGATGACTGAAAAACAATAGAGTTGTTAAAAACGACACATTGTTATATGCTTTTGGTGCTTTCATGCTGCCGTGAAGGATTTTCAGTGGCGGTGATGAATCTGTAGCTTCTCCTGAGTTTACTGGATTACGGAAGGCAGTTTAACAACTTGATACAAAAGAGTTATAATTTATATCACTAACGTTTTGTTATGACAGCAATAGCATTTTCATTTAGGTTCATAGATTTTTGTATGAATGCTGTAACTGCAGGTTGCAAAATTACTCACAAAAAATTGATTCCACACTTTGTGGGACTCTGCTGCCCTTCAGGAAATGAACCATAATCAAAAAAAATCTTTTGTAATTCTGTTTTAGTTAAGTTCCTCTGGCCAAACGCATCGATAAATAACCTCTGGCAGTTTTCCGTTCAGGTCCAGGTATCCTCCAAAAGTCAAAAGCCTTTTCAGAGAGAATAAAAGCGAAATTTTATTTCCTTTGCACCCACAAATCTGGAGACGTTGGTCACTTTCTCCGTGGGGTAAACGTTCACCTCTCCTTTTCTCCCTGACAGTTACATCTTCAGATTAAGTTGCACAAGACTGGGCCAGTGGGCGATCGGCTATGTCACCAGTGATGGCAGCATCCTGCAGACCATCCCCCACAACAAACCACTGTTCCAGGCCCTTATTGATGGCTACAGAGAGGGCTTGTATGTAACCGAACTCACTCCCTCTCCTCTGATCTCACAGCCGGCTTGTATATTGATTGCTTGTGCTAAACGCTCCACTGAGCACGCTCTGTGCACAGACATGTCTTTTAGTCGTATAGTCCTTGCATGTTTTCTGCCATCCAATTTAAAAAAAAAAGAAAAAAAAAAGCTTTTACGGATATTAAGCAATGTTATTTTTAATCTGTCTGAAATGAGATGTATCTAAGATGTAATCTTTCATGATCATTCCTCCTCATCTGACTTAGCAGATGCCACACATCTTCAGGTTAATTGCACTCCAAGGTTTTTTAATGTGACCTTTACCTCCCTAATGCTCATAAATGTGTCATTCAGAAAACAGGCTCCATTTAAAATAAATAAATGAATAAAACTTTCAAGTTTGATGTACGTCAAGTAACTATTACCATAAGTTCTTAGGCGAAGACCATCAGTTAGTAAAGTGTTTGTTTGAGACACATTCTCACTTTTCATTAATGTTATGTACATTAGCGATGTGCATGCTGTGCACCACATGTTCCCAAAGTGCATGTGAGGGGGCACAGCAGGATGCCCCATTAGCCTGGGCACACATCACTCTTCTATCCTGCACAGATTAGGTGTGGCTTCATGTCACTGGAATGATGTGATAAAGATGCTAGATTTGCGCCGCGCTTGTTCATTTGCTTTTTTTTTGTTTCTCTTCCTTTTCAGCTATTTGTTCCCCGATGGCCGCAGTTACAATCCTGACCTCACTGGTTTATGTCAGCCGACACCTCACGATCACATCAAAGTGACACAAGTGAGTTTGCGTGTCTGAAACGTTCTCCTTGCAGTGACAGTTCATGCTTATCTTTGGTCAGCGGAGATGCTTCACCGCACAAACCCCAAATCCATCCCATAATCATAATGTTCAGTGAAAACCTAAACCCTGACTGACTGACTGACCTCCTCTGTCTTTATGTTGAGAATGTTATAAGGTCAGAGTTCCTCAGCTGCACTTTTGTGCTGAAGGTCATGTTTGTAGCGCCATGGCAACATTAAATCCAAACTTTCTCTCCGACTGTCACTGCAATATTGGGCAGAAGCTAAAATATTAGCAGAGACACTCTCTGGCACGTACAATAGAGTTCTTTTAATTATTTAAGACGGAGGCATTAGCCATTATGTAACTCACTATCACTGCCTCCTCTGCCTCATTACAGATTTCAACCATTTTCTTCCAGTACAAGAAACAAACCCCAATATGTTATTAGGACAAAAGTCAAAATTTACAATTAGACAAAGCTTGTAGTGTTTGGAGCATCGTCTTTGCAAATCTGAATATTTTGCCTCGTCTTTCTATAATTACCAAATGCAGTTGGTGGTTTGTTTTCATGCTAATTAAAAAACACTGCTGCTTATCTCGAGTTTAAAACAAACACACACACTCATAGATGAGTGAGTTTGACATTTGCAGAAAGTACAACACTGTCATAAAGATTCTGTCCTCCCTCTGCTTGCATTCTGCTTGTGGATGGTCGCGTTATGAGGCCTGTTTTGCTGCATTTTGAGCAGGATGGCACCTGCTTCTAGCTTGGAAATGCAAATTCTACCAGCCAACATCCCTGAGTAGAAGCTGATCCACTCTGAGCTGACTCTTCCTCCAGTTTAATGCGCATGCTGTGTCTCCGCTGCGTTTGCTCCGCCGTCCGTGGCGTAGAGATCTGTGATGACTAACGGAGTGCGTTCTGACTCAACAGGAGCAGTACGAGTTGTACTGTGAGATGGGCTCCACCTTCCAGCTCTGTAAAATCTGCGCCGAGAATGACAAAGACATCAAGATTGAACCCTGCGGACACCTCATGTGCACTTTGTGCCTCACAGCCTGGCAGGTAGTGAAGCCTCACTGCATGTACGGTTTCATGAAAGACGCTGCAGGAGTGTGTATGTAACCTGGAGGTATCACCAGAATCAGTACAGCTTATTTTGTCCCTTTGTAGGGAATCATGTTTTAAGCTCAGGTGTAAGATTTAAAGTTTGATTACAATCGACTTAGATTTTAGGTTTGAACGATTGTGTGTACGTGAGGTGAGATTGCTGGATAATATCGACAAACGCTTCCACTCCTCTCTGTGTCCTGAGATCCGTCCTAATCAAATTCTCGCAGTCGTGGAAATTGAAAAATGGAGTGTTTGCACACAGTATAATCCAAATGTATTTTGCCACTTCCTGCTGTGTGTCTGACATACCGCCCTGCCCCTGCACAACTTCCATATTTGTGCTTGTGCATCTGGGGCCATGTCAACAAAGTGTCTTTGCTTCCTGCTTTCGCGGTTTTTGGAAACGTCAGGGGAAAACGCAGCCATTTACAAATAAAGTTAAATAATCATCTGCATCACCAAATTCGAGCCAGATATCGCGAGCTACATCCTCCTCTCAACCGTAATTTAACCATCGGATGACCCAGATGCTGAAACCCTTCCCTGCCGTATGCTAAATACAGCTGTATGTTTGGTCATTCCAGAGCTCACTGCTCCGCTCTGTAAACAGCTGGAAGCAGCATCGTCCGCAATGATGTTTAATACTGTTTGCTTGCCACGCTTCCTGTTATAATAGTCCAGCTGTAATCTTCGCTTTAGAATTTTACCTGATTTTCAATCAACCTGTGAGGACGACTCTTTAAAGCTAAAAAGCATATTCATACACTAAACATTGATGGTATCTTCTGTTTTGCCATGGCGGCGAGTCATCCTGTTATCTGTAGTTCAGCACTTTTGTCATGTCTGTTGCTGAACAATGTTTTTTTTTTTTTCAGTGTCTGTAATTTGGTATAACCAGCCCACCATCTCCTCCCCCCCTCTGGCCTCTTTTCCTTTTAACCTCCCACTCCTTCCCGTCTCGACCCCCTCTAATTAGGATTAAGTTTCAAACATGCCTTTGGTGTATCTCCCTGCCAAGTCCCCAACCAGATGGTCCCCACAAATGGACTTTTGTTCTCTGTAAATATTGCCTGACTTTGATTGTAGCCTGTGAATGTCAGTAGAGAGTAATGGACTGAGAAGCGGACCTTTTATTTTCTTATTTATGAGCCTTGTTTGACATAGATTGTATTTAAAATACATGCATGTGGCCAAAGATTGTTAGAAAGTCGCTGAAATGATTTCCCACATGGAGATCTACACAAGACCTTCCGCCATAAACTTTTATTTACCCTCCTTGAATGGGAGGGCACTTCAGGTTGTGTATCGCCTAAAAACAAAGTACCCCAAATGCTAAAATACTTGTGCCCCAAAGCCAGAGTGATCGCTTGATGAATTTTGGTCTTCACACTCTGTTCCAGGAATCCGATGGTCAAGGTTGTCCATTTTGTCGCTGTGAGATCAAAGGCACAGAGCCCATAATTGTAGATCCATTTGACCCAAGAAATGAGGGTGCCAAGTGCTTCTTCCTGGACCAGCACAGCTGCCCGATGCTGGAGCTGGATGATGACGAAGACCGCGATGACTGCCTGGTCATGAATGGCCTAGCCAACATGAGGAAGGTAGAGATGTAAAAATGCAATACTTGTGCATCTGAGCCATACTAACCTCTCAATATACCTCATACTTGATCAGCTGGTAAGCACCGTCACCTGAACTGGTTTCTCTTTTTGTCAGCACTGTGCTGAGCGGCAGAACTCGCCCATGGTGTCTCCCAGCTCGTCTCCTGTCAGCCAGCATAGGAAAGCCCATGGAGGAGAGCTGGGCCACTCCGTGCAGCACCTCGGCCTCCCCCCTGTTCCACCGCGGCTTGATCTCATCCAGAAGAGTGCCATGCGGTCCCCATCTGCCAGTCCTACCTGCTCCCCAAAGGTCAGTTCCAGCAGACGTAAAAGCCGGGATTAGCCTGCTCCAGAGTCAGTTATGTGGTGAGACTCAGAGACATCTGCCGCTCCTTCATGTCAATCGCCTGTTGTTGCAGTCAATATGCCATCTTGTTTACGCCTCTGTAGTCTTCACCTGGGATGTCCAGGAAGCAGGATAAACCTCTTCCAGCCCCACCTCCTCCTCAGAGGGACCCACCGCCACCACCACCCCCTGAACGTCCTCCACCTATTCCCCCAGAGTCACGCCATTCTTGGTTTCCCTCTTCCTCATCGTCTTCTGGAACAGTGTTAGAATTCCAGAAGAAGAGCGACACGCCGTGTCCCAAAGACGGCCACTTAGATGCCCCTCTGGGACTTGGTGGCCCTTCACACTTGAATGGAAGACCACTGAGTTGTCCATCTGCTGGATTTGGACGGTTACCTCACAGAACTGATGGGGGAGGAACATCAGAGAGCTCCAAGGTAGGTCTGGTTTGTTTAAGCTTTACACCATCAAGGATATGAGCTCTGAACTGCAGCAGTATAAAAATATGCTGTACCAGACGCATTGGAAAAACTACTTGAATGTACCATAAATGAAAGTTTAAAGGTGAAATTTATTACAATTTTAACAAGATGGTCATACCCTTATGCTAAAACACAAAGGTGTTTAAACTTAAATAAGGCTTTTCTTGAACTGACTGCTTATTTCTTCCGGCAGTTCATTCAACCACTTTGAACTTTTCAGTTCTCAGCCAGCCTGTTGGAACTGGCTACAGTAATTTATATTATTGGCCCAGTCACCGATGCATGGAGCACATCGTGTTCAACATGAGATGTTCTGGTTGGCCAGATATTTCCTCGTGCCTTCCCTTCTATGTCCGTAGCTGTGCTAGACGAGACCATGATCTTTGATCAGCCATCATCCACAAACACTGATGGCTCGAGTATTTAAATATTTATTGCACAGCAAGGCACCAAAAGGCTCCAAAGCCTGTGTTTCATTAGGTGCCTGAACTCGGGGTGCTTTTATCATGTATTAACAGCAACTGTTGTCTGATTTTTTTACTTTTTTTTTTTTTTTATAAAGCACATATGCGGAGAATTTTATTCTCAAACAGAAAGAAAATTTCATAATCCATGGCTTTGTGGGTTGCAGAGTTTCTCCAGGGAGCTTTATTCCTGAAGTCAGGTCTTATTTCATCAATGATACATATGCTTCACAACACAGATAGTGATGAGAGGAAACAGTGTGGGGTGAAAAAAAACCTTTTCTGGCAGTACATCTGCATAGATGAGACGTGCAACAATTGTAGAGCTACACATAATGATGTTATTGTTCTCCTCTGTACAGACCATTAGGCAGTAGACATTTTTTATATGTTATTTTTATCGTCTGCACTTCCCCACATCCATCCACCCACAAGTCCGCTGCATTTCTAGTGGTTTCTCCAAGGAAACTGGGATCCCAGGTGAAAGCATTTGCTCGCCTGGTAAGACAGGAGACTCTGCTGGATGGCAGGATTGGGTTGCTGACCCCTGATTTAAGAGACGTTTATTGGCTTCATTGTGTAGAACTCTGTAATTCTGTTGAATGTTTGCCCTTCTGGGGTCTCTTTCACACGCTATGTCAACAGTAAGTTTGCGTTTGCTGCTCATTGAAGTAAGTTTCAACTAATTGACAAATTATAGCACCTGTTTTGTGTATTCACATACTCACATTTCCTGTGTTTAAAACTACAGTAGGTGAATAAATTATTCACTGTACAGTGGCTTTAATAAACTGTAGGCTTCTGTATTTGAAAAAGAAAAAACCATCAGGGCTGTAGCTAGAAGCTAATAGATTTCTGAGTCATAATATAATGTATTTACTGGTATGTTTGTCTTGGTTAATTTAATTTACTTCCTTTTTTCCTTCCTTCCGTGGTTTCCCATATTTGTCTGTGCAGCCCGTTTCTAATGGCGTGCAACAAAGCGATGACTATGACGTCCTTCCATCAAGACACTCACCAACACAGTCCTCACTTTCCAGTTGTCATACGTGAGTGTTACACACACTCACACACACACTTATGCTTGTATATCTGTGACTACAAGAAAGCCTGTTACTGAATGCTTCACACATGGATACTTGAGCGTGCCAGTCGTCAGATACTCCGCTAGTATAATAAACTGGCACATGGAGGAGGTAGAAGGCCTGGGGGGGGGGGTTCACCCTAAGTCTGCACCCTGAAGCTGTTCCACCAAGCGACAGGAGGGCTGCTGAGCGTCAGATCCACTGTCCAGGAGGAACCAGAATCGATAGGCACATCAGAAAAACGGCCCCCAGAGATGCGTTGCTAGGTGAATACCTCAGGCAACAGAATCCCAGGAAGAAGGAGCAGATGGAAGCAACTTGAGGGGACGAAATCCCGCATGGCATGTGGCTATTATCAGGAAATCGTACCAGCGCTGAGCGGAGAGGGACAAGGACAGGTTCTGAGCACAAGAGGGATAGCAGCCGGGATCTACCACACCAGACAAGGTCCAAGGTGAGGGGTGTGCACAGACAGCCCAGAGGCGATCCAGCGCTTAAGGGCAGCATTTGAGAACAGAACAGAACCCTCAAGCTCCCAGGCCTCTGGCAGTGGACCTGAGCTGAATAGAAGAAACAAGACCTCCTGGGGCAAATGGGCCAGTGGACTTTTTTTAAATGATTATTTTATTGCATTCTAAGGCTGTGCAGTATAAAAGCAATTGTTCAAACTGTTGAATATGGATGTGGTGGTGGTGACGTGTTGAGATACGATATCTTCATCCCAGAAGCCAAAAATATGCGCAAGATAGAAAACCTCTATGTATATTGGATTTCTTTAGGTTTACACAACTCTGCCTACCGCGTTTGTCTTGTTCATGCCTCTCAGCATAAAGTCCACCCCTTCCTGTCACTGTGGCCACAGACATGGGGACCTGTGGTCTCTGAGGTCTGGTGTCCTCAGAGAGAAGCCCTGGTTCGAACGAGCTTTGAAAAATGACGGTTGAAAATCTAATAGCCTTTTAACTGGAGCCAAAATTAGATTAGATATTTCTGTATAGTGGAGGCAGGGGATATGGCTGTCACTTCCTATGATGCTTAAGCGGAAAGGGAATCTTGTTAGATCAATCTGCACAAATCATTTAGCTACATTTAAAAAATATATATTACTACTTGGGCTACTTGTTTGATAAAAACTTCCTGAGTTGCCTCACAGATGAGAGGCACATTTTTCTTGGACTGTTGTCAAACGATATCATTGTCTTCTGCCTTGTCAGTCCAGGCAGGAGAGGGGCTGCTTTCTGAGTCCTGCTCGTGCTTTTTAGAGGCAGGTTGTTGGGTGGTAGTTGGATGATGATCACATCAGGGTCTGGTTCTGTCCACGTCTTTGTTGCAGATGCTGTGGGATGGTTATGGGTTCCTGTTCTTGGATAGGCCTGATGTCTTCTAACCACTGGTGTTATGCGTTACATCCTTCTCCCAGATGTTCCTTTAATATGCTTTCGTCTCAGCCTTTGGTGGGTCTGCTCATCAAGTTACCCTGGTTTTAGGAGTGCACCACAGATGGTTCAGTTGAGACTGTTTTTTTTTGTTGTTTTTTTTTAATTCCCTCGGCTTCCACTTCTCTGGTGCGTCTCTTCAGAGCTGTGAGTGTGGCAGTCAGTGACTTCAGGAAGCCCTTCCGTCCTTCCCCTTTTGCAAATTTCTGTTTGGTCAAGCTTCTCAATCGTGAAAATATATCTTGTGATGACTTTTTGCATAAATAATAATTCATACAGCGCTTTTTGTAGGTTCTTTGCCAGTCAATGCTATCTTTATAAGACACGGAGAGTTTAAATCTTATTAAATTTTACCAGCAGTTTGTGTGGGAGAGTCCAAAGTCACCTGTTCCAGTTTGATATTAATAATTCCATAAAATTAATCATTTGATAATTATAAACACAAATGAAGAAAAATTGAAACCATCAAAAGCAGATGAACATGTTTTTTTTGCAAAATATATATGACCTAAGAAGCTCCATGCGTGCTGTAAGTGCATGTAAACAAGGGGTTTGTCAAATGTATGATTTAATACAGTTAAAATGTAGCAACAGGTATCAGACGTGCTGCAGCAAAGGCCCAGGGTTGGCGTCGTCTGTATGATGACTCCGTCTGAATAGCTGTGACTGCGTTTCGATTTCAACAACCGGATCCAACACTGACATTACAGTTGAATCTTTACAGGCCCTCCAGTTCTTTCAGCACCACCGTGGTGGGTCAAGAGGAAACGGGGGATGACTATCAGGTCCCTTCCTCCAACCTGTGCCTGAGACAGGCTCCAGTCTGCATCTCTGTACCTCAAAGGTACTCTCAGTGTGTTCTGGTTACCAAACTAATGGACAACAATGTCAGCAACTTGAGTCCTTGAGAAGAAGAAGTTGGTTAGACTAGATAAGAACTTTATTCTCTTATTCAGATATGTGGAGAACAGCTCTTCAGACCCCTCTGATGAGGAGAAGCAGCCCCAGGTCCTCGAGCTGGGTGAGTCCTAAAACGTGATTTGTACCTTACAGTGTTCTCAGATCATTGACATGTTTATCTGACAAGTGAGTTTGCAGTACGAAGTATGGGACGTATGACCAGTGTAATACGGAAAAACACCCAATCTGGCTACACCGAATGCGTCATCAAAACAGGAAGCATCAAGGAGGAGGCGACAGCAGCGGGAAGTAGTTCAAGACAAAACGCGACTTGATAAAGCAGCAAAGATGCATCGTTTGATCATTTAAAAGATTTTCATGACAAGGTCGATGAGGATGGAAAAAATCTTTCATTTCTGTGCAAACTTTGCCTGCTGGCTTTCAAAAAGACAATCCGCACTTCAAGAACCTTCAACAGCGACGCTGAAAGGCCACATTGAACTGAAGCAGCTGGGTGGCCTTTCAACGTGTGTGCAAGCAAATAAAAAAATCAAAAGACAGTCAACCCAAATCTGATTAACTGCGTACAGCAGCGGCTCCGTCGTCGTCTCCCAGCTGCAGCTGGACAACCTGGTGCTGCAGGGTGTTGTGAGAGACCAGCTTTCATAAGGGGTTGCAGCCTTCCAAAAATGTGCCATCAAAAAAAATAAAAAATAAAAAATACAGACACTTAAACAATAAATTTGAAGAAAACATAAATGAACTCAAGAATGAACTGTCTGTGACTAAGGATTTAAAATTGGATATAAAGATGAAATCTGACGCATTGTTTCAGTGATAAAACTGATAAAATAATTGCTGTCTGTGGCTCTATGGCAATAATTTAAATAACAGCTCACAACAACATATGGAAAAAAAAACAAACAAGAACTGACCTAGTTCATTTTTAGAACTGTGAACTTGGTTCAAAATTTTTGAACTATGAACTGAACTAGTTCATTTTAAAATTTGTGAACTGAACTTTGAACTTGTTCATGTAGAATGTGAACTTTGCCAACACTAAAGTGTGGGATGTGTTGCTGAGCTTTTCAGTCAGGCAGTACAAAAGGGGTTGTTCCTGCACATATATGTGAAGAAATGTCACCCATGCAGAAGCAGAGAAATAAAATTTTAATAGCAATGTTTGCAAAAAAGAGACTCCGGAGATAGAGATAGATCGCTATCTCTATATCATTGTGTCAGGAATCACCTACAAGTGCTTCTGTGTACACCAGGGATTGTTCCGTCTGGTTCCGTGAGGTGAACTTGTGTTTCGGCTGCTGGGGTTTAAATCTGTGGTTCTGAAATAACTCTGCTTGTGTTCCTCAGGTGGACCTTCTGAACCCATCCAGGCGTTGGCCTTGGGGCCCAAACATTCTGTGATCTGCCCCTTCAACTCTAACACGTCTGACTATGACATCCTGCTGCCCCCCCAAGGTAGCCCTGCCCGAACCAGAACCTCTTTGTGTCCCACTTCTTTGATCATTTATAAGTCACTTCATTCACGTCACTTTTTGGTCACATTTTATGAAGGGATTATTTTATTTACATACTGAAGAGTAGCCGCTGTAAAGACTCGTAAGATAAAGCTTTTAAACAAATAATCAAGGTTAAATCTGCTCTGCTCAGCCTGGAGCCACTGGTTAACACCTGGTGGCCAGATCGTTTTCCCAGTTTGCCTCAGGCCCAACTAGTAATTAATGTAATAAAGCACTGAATAATTAAACAGATTAAATAGTAATAAAGAATAAATAAACAATAGTTTTATTTTGACCCCTGCAGAGACTGCAAGATTCTGTAATGTTGCTCCTCAAATCTAAAATCAGTTTTCGTCTTTTTCTACTCGTCATTGATAATGTAGCTCGTCCTTTCACTGTTTCCTGGCCTCTGTGTTTCAGCAATCGAAGACCCCTTTCAGAGTTGCCCTCCATCCGGACCCCCTCCACCTCCTCCGCCAATGCGCCACAGCTTCATTGACCTCTCCTCCTCTTCGCCATCCTCGCCCTGTAACTCCTCCATGTCATCCTCTCCCTCCGGGGTGACACGACCACACAGACCCTCCTCTGGACAAGATCAACTGCTCTTGACTCCTGGTCAGCCGCAAGCATGAACTTAAATTTCTTTGAGTGTGTTGATGTAACACCCTGTGAACCGTTGTGTTGATAACTCTAAACTCACCACACCAAAAGGGTTGATGTGAATATCTGTCTGTGTGCTCCAGACACAGTGCTCGACATGCTGAGCAGTGCTGCTCCTCTGCCCCCAGTGAGACGACACACAGAACATGTTACAGGCTCCAGGGGCTGCCTGGAGTACGACCATATACCAGCACATCCAGGTACAGCTGCAACTCCCTCTCACCCTCAAAGCGGCTATGAAGTTTCAGTAATTCACATTAACTACTGTTCTCTGAAAAAACGATTTCCCAAAAGTAAGCGAGTAGCATAAGTGGATTTCTTTCAATTCTGTTAATCACTGTCTAGTGAACGGCGTTTCAGTTTTATTTCTAAATGTAATTTTTGGTTTGAAAATCTTCATTTTGGGATGTAAACTGCAGTGATGAATCTTTCCGCCAAAGCTAACACGGTCCCGTCCTTTGCTCATCGTAAGCTGCGCTGTCGGAATAAAATGACTCCGCTAAAGGGGGTGGCCAGGCCTGACCCTTCACATCTTGGAAGAGCTTCTAGTCGTTAAAACAATCGTGTCAGCCAGGTAAAAGTGGAAGAGGCTGCACAGGCTGCATTTACTGCACTGAGAGAAGATGGCCAGAGATCAATAAGCATCAGTCACTAACAAATCAGCAACATCCCGGAGGAGTCGTTATAACTGTCCTGGCTGATCTTCCATAACATATAAATTCGAGAAATATTAACCCCATATATCAAATCTTCTCATTCCAGTTGTCCAAAACACCTTGAATTTGCTTAGTTTCCTGAGTTTGATGTATTTTTACATCCTGTTTCCACTGAAAAACACCCACCCCATTTTAACCCCCATAGGAAAAAACTACCTCAAATCAGTTTTCTTAGACAGGACGGGCTGTAATTACACAATTAAAACATCTTTACTCCTGAGGTATTTGACAAATATCAAAGCTGCGCTTCAGTGACGAGCAGTTTCGCATCTGCAGAACTCTTTACAACCACTAACGGCACCCTCCAATTTGTGTGCGTGTGCCCGTAGCAGCTTTCCACTGACTTGCTTTCGCTTCTCTCTCTCTCTCTCTCTCTCTCTCTCTCTCTCTCTCTCTCTCTCTCTCTCTCTCTCTCTCTCTCTCTCTCTCTCTCTCTCTCTCTCTCTCTCTCTCTCTCCCAGTATCCACAGGCTGTTTGCAGGCCCCTGCGAGGCCGCCAAAGCCTCTCCCCAGGACTCAGCCGGGAAAGTCCCACAATATGGAGTCAGAAAACATGGATGCCAAAATTGCCAAGTTGATGGGGGAAGGTTACTCTTTTGAAGATGTGAAACGGGCACTTATGATCGCCAAATATAAAGTGGACGTGGCTCGGAACATTCTGCGAGAGTTTGTCTTAGTGGTGCCAAGACTGAATATCTAGCAGTCAAATCGTCAGGGTGCAGCACGGCAAAGATGCTGTGCGTCCGAACTGGCTAAAGGGCTCTTTATTCCGCTTCGTTTCAGTCTGCTGCAACAAGGGTCCGCAAAAGCCGGACGCGTTATGAGGACGACTTTCATCTTTTGCTGCAGCTCGTAGATGACAATGCACAACAAAGTGGCTGAAACCAAATCATGAATCATGTCAGAACAGGAAAAAAAAAAGAAAAGGGCAGAGAACACGTGTGCCCATTGATGCTGTTTACAGGGAACTTTGCCAGTGCTGGCCTCTGGTTTGCAAACGCTGTTGCTCTCTAGGATTGGAGCGTATCCCTGCTCTCTAGTCTGCTCCTGCTTGTGCTGGTCCTTCACAGACACACACACACACACACACACACACACAGAGAGAGAGAGAGACAAACACACACTTCATTAATTGTCTCAAAATTGCAGGACATACATCTCAGCCAGATGTTGTGGTAGGTTTTATTTACGACCGATAGGGGGAGCCAGACTCAAACAAGTGTGACGTATTTGGTCACTATCGTTCTTTCTTCTTTTTGCTCACTTCCTGCTCACCCTCTCTTCAGTGAATAGTCCATTGATTTTCACACAGTCAGGATGACTTGCAGATTGAAACGATGCCTGTTGAATTTGCACTCCCCAGATGGAGCTGGAGGATGCTGTATCGATTTAGTTGTTTTCCTCAGACATGAAGCACTCTCGGTACACTAGTGTTGGAGGGGAGGGTGTGACCGTTCGCTTGCTTCTGTCCTTCAAGAGAGGATTTATCCTCTGGGGCCTTTTGGATTTACTGTCCTCATCTGAGGACAGTAAATCATTGAATGTATTTGTCCTGCATAACTGACCCACAGTATGTCCATCATCAGCTGTGTGTATCATTACACTCAGAGCTATTTTCCAAAGGGAAAAATTAAAACAACATGCTCTTACTCTGCTTTTTTTATCCGTTCTGCATGTCCTCGAGAAACGCAGGCACCAACTTCTGTTCACACCTTAGATCGAGCCGCGAGAAGGTGCGCTCTTCCCCAAGGTTAAAGAATATTTTGAAAATCTTGAAATGTGAAATGGGCCGAAGGATATTTCAATGTAGTTATAAAAGTCTGCAAAAGTAATAATTCATTCATGCATTGCGTCACATTGCTGGGAACAAGTTAAAACATTTGCTTAAGTACATTTGTTTTGAGAGGTTATTTAGTCCAACTTCCCAAGGTAACAGAATAATTTTATTCAACGTAACAAATGTACTGTAGTATATTAATTATTAATATTTAATTGGATTGTAAAGTCACCATTTGTCTTCACTGGTACACAGTGTGTCAGCATGATTGGAAAGATGGAAGAGAACACTGCTCCCTTTAATAATTAACATCCTGCTCTCTTTATTAGTCCGCCCTTATCTGATAGACAGAAGATCTGATACGCCAGAGAATTTAAGCAAAATAACATTTAGGATGTGTAGAAGAACACCAGCACAACTTGACATGACATTCTGTTGATTCCGTCAACATTTATTGAAATGTTAATAAGTGTAAACACCCGCTGGGCAAAAGAGAGCACAGCTCCTGAGGGAACATGATCAGTCCTACCAACCAGAGCAGAATGCTGATCGTATTACGTGATAAACCAGGATTTAAGGGGAGGGATTTGTTTTATTTTATATTTTTTTAAACCACACTTCGAATCCAAATCTTATTATCATTTACCAATGTATTAAATTACAATATTCCTGCAACTGTGACTGTAACTACTCATTTGGTATTTTTGCTGTCTTGAGATCTCCAAAAACATTATTCTGTTAGCGTGACTAGCACAGTGATGACACAAATAACTGAGAAGAGATGAAGAGAAAAACATGTTCAAGCAAAGAAAAACACAGGATTGAAAGTATTTTTGTGATGTTTTTAAATGATAATTATTATGAAAGCCCGCTTTGGATATCAGCTGTTATTACAATGACTGTTGACAAGTAGAGGCAGTACAGTGAGACCCTGATGCTTTACTTCATATCACAAGCACAAAAACGGCCCCAAAGATGATTAATGACTGCTGAATCATCATCTCAGTGTTGACTCACAGCAGCTCATCTACATGCTGGAACGCAGCCAATCTTTCCACGTCGTCCAGCTTTGCTTCCTCCGTCTCTGCACTGTTTTGCACTCGGCTTCACCTGAACTACAACTTAGGAATTTGTTTTTTAACATAAAAATGTGAAACCATTGATTCCACCACAGCTCAGCATTGATTTGGAGAACAGTGGTGTTTATAGTGGCAGGAATTACTTGTGCCACTGGTTTTCACATCAGCGGAATCTTCAAATCAGTAGAATTTCCCCTCCATCTAAAAAGTGATCAATTACGTGATATTGTCCTGGGTTCCTGCCAGTAAAGCGGTTCTTGGGAGGCAGACAGCTGATTGCAGATCAGCCAGTAAACTGAGGCTTCCTGCCGGTTCCATGTGGTGTGTACGTACGGAGGGAGTGATATACTGTATCACTGTGTACGTACGGAGGGAGTGATATACTGTCTTCTACCTTAAGCCGTATGTCACTGCTGTTGATACTTTTATAATCCTGTCCAACAAACTGTTCAGGGCACCTTGAGACTGTGTAGCATATTTGTATGGGTACATGCATCTTATAAAAATGCTATAGAGATGCTCCTGTGTGTGTATGCACTTCTTTGATGACCCTTGACTCTTTTTCACCACAGAGTCGATTATATATAATATATAATAGAATATAACTGGCATAACTAAGAGTAGAGATAACCTTTTAACTTACTTTAAGCAAAAGTCAGCACATGTCTTTCCCCCCAAAAAAGGGATGAATACATTATCACATGTCTGTCACTGGCAAAATATTGCTACATTTATTAACACACGATTCAAAGTGATAAATTAATAGCAATGAATATATGTTTTAAATATAAATATTTAACTCTTATACCACGTGTTCAATGCCAGACCTGGGTGTTCATAAATTAATCTTGCTCTTATATCCTGACAAATTAATGAATTATTCCTTTTGTATTTTTCTTCCTGTTAAAAAAGCTCCCAGCAGGTGGCGCTACTGTTCTAATCTTTCTTGTCTGCAGTTCATTATTATTCATTATTATTATCTTGATGAAGAAATCAACCCTTTGGGCTGCACATGATTAGACCACAGGGACACTAATTTGATGGTGACATCTGTCCGGTGTTGTGTCCAGTGTTGTTTTGACATTATGACACTCACTATTATCCATCCGCAGTGCAGACATGAGTATGTAAGACATTATCATTCTAAGCAACTCGATCACAGAAGTATGTCGGTGAAACCAAAACACACACATATATTAGCATATAATTAACCTCACATGAGCTGTGAAGCAGCTTCATCTGTTCCCCTGACAGTGTCAGTTTATTTCATTTAAATATTGCACCATGATGCGGTTTTACAGAGACTTTTCCTAAACGGGGGAATGTTTTTTAGCTCATTCAGTGGGGTTTTTTTTTGTTTGTTTGTTTTTTCTTGCCTGTGTTGGTCACAAGTGTCATGATATTGAATGGACACAGCGGGTGGATGTGGTTTAAAGTAATAAGACTGTGGTAACACATGTCACCTCTCCTTCTGACTTGAATTAAGTCAGCCAGGTAGCTTAACCACCAGCTCTCTGCGGTATGAGGATAAATAACACACGGTTCATCTCATCCCATTTCGCAAACTCTGAGTGAAGCTTCCTCGTTTCTTCCCCTGCTGAGTCTTGTCTCCGAGTAGCCGGATGATTTTTTTTAGCCGTCTGATTTCGTATCAGACTACAGCTGCAGGATGTGACACCTAAAGACAGCATGTGCTTTGGACTGAGAATTACAGATAGGATGGGGAGTTTACAGATTCACTACAGGTGAACCGTATATGAGTAGATGTTTACATCCTCTGCTGCCATGGATAAAAAACACTTAGGCTGAGAAAGAAAGGGCCTCATGAAGGCATTTTTGATATGTGTTGAAACAATTTTTTAGCTGTAAAACACGGATCCATCCAAAGATTTGGATTAAAACGTCCAGTAAACTGCGACTGTGAACTCACCAGCTCAGACACGGCTATAAAAACAGCGCTCCGAAGGCCTTTATCACATAGTCTGGCCTATTTTGTATTTTCAAGGCTTCCTGTATTTATTCAACACACTAATTAGCTTGTGCAAATGCTTTGGACAACATGTTGCACTTGAAATGCTAAAATGAAGGCGAGGAGGCTGATGTGGAGGAAAAACCTGAATGTGTTTGATTAAACCAAACACTTGAGGTCGGCGTTCCCTTTCTGCGTCTATATTTGTACTCGGAGTCTCATAAGTGCCGTGAACAACTTTAATTAAAAGATGGGTTAAAATGGCACAGACTCATCTGACGGTAGCAGCCAGCGCAGACATGACGCCTACACAAATATCTGTCGTCTCCTTCCTCCCGCAGGAGGAAAGTTTTCAAAGATGTCAAACTGCTAATAAGCACAGAGACCCGACAGAAACTGTCTGGCTAATATGTTGTAAACTATTTATTAGTAAATATCCAACAAACCAAAGTAAGCAGGATGCACTTTCCCCCCAAACTTTATTGTCAACAGCGGTACAAAAGCAAGTCTCTTTAACTCTCATCTTACCCTCTTTGGTTTCACTGCTGATCAGTTTATTTGCAACAGAACAAAAGGCATGAAAACGACACTTGCTGCTTAAAAATGTTGACCTGCTGATGTTACAAAAAAAAAAAACGTAGCGTCGCAACGAGCCCACTACGTACACAAAAAAAGCGAATGGAATGTCCTGTCTGTGGCAGCTTGGAACCACGACCTTCGTGCGTCACACAAGGTCAACTGATGCTCGGTTCCTTAAAGTAAACGTTTAGTGTCATCTCGAATTTAATCATCAGGCTGTTCTGAGCAGAGGTTTGGAGAACCACTCAAGTCGAGTATCTGCCGAATACCGATGATGGTTTCATCATTCAAACCTTCTCCGTGGAGGCTCATCACGATTATCACGAAGCAGATATGATGTATCACGCGGTCAACATTTTTAAGCACCCGACAATTATCAGTTTGAGACTAACTTATCATAATAAAACAGCAGAGAATGAGCACAGGAGCATTAACTACTGACATTAGCATCCAGGACATTTTTAACACTTTATGATGCTTCCAAAATCAACTTTCATGCTGCAGGACCAACATCCTGGTAAGTTACACACAGAATATAAATACATCCCACACACACACACACACACGCACACGTTTGCACACACAGTTAGCAACAGTAAAGCTCCAATAAGAAAACAAATAATGAATTTGCTGCACAAAGACTGGGGGGGTGGGGGAGGGGGGGTGGGGTGCAGCACAAAGGTGAAGTCAACAGTAGTGTTTTAGAACTGACTCGGGTCAGCAAGAGAAGGAGCTTGGATCTTCTTCTAATAGATTGCTACACATTTCCAATGATTTCTTGTGTTTTTGTTGTCTTCACATACAAAAAAAAATAAGCAACATAAAAAGAGAAAAGTCAGTCTTTTTTAAAGAGATAAGCAGGTGCGGGCATTAAAAGGTTTGTTTGCTGACGATCAGCTGACTTCAGCACATTAGGCATTGAAATCTGAGATAGTTTCTTTCAGCTGGGTTTAATATAGACTGCCTGGACTGAGTCTGATCCTATAATTATCCAGTTCTTTATTTTCTATCATGAGCGGTGGAGGGTGGGAATTCACAAACCAAAATTTAGAATCCCCCGGTACTGCCAATGATTAAAACCAGAGAGAATAAGTCATGAGATTATGCGTGAGGTTGACTTGCTCAGCGGGGTTATATTCGAGCGATGTGTCTTTATCTCTGAGTTTTCCACACGCACTGTACAAAACAAAAAAAAAAAGTGAAAACAAAACCCCGGTCATGCTCACCTGGGGCACAAACATAATTCAGACTTTATACAGGCCTTAAAAAGCAAACTGGAAATTTACATTCTTTGAAAAGTCAACAATAAAATCAATTATACAAAAAAAAACCCCCCAAAAAAAACAACAAGGTTGCCTGACAACATAATGACACAGTAACACGAGGCGGCCTCAGTGCAGACTTCTAACAGTGATGTGGTACAGCAGGCTGTGGACACAACCGGGACGTGACTGAAGCTGCGTAGGTGGAGCCCGATGAAGAAAGTCAGCAGTTAGCTGGGAGACTGGTTCTCAACATTGTGATGCTGCTTCAACTGCACAGAAAAAAAAAGGTCCTGGTTAACAATCATCCCCATGATGGAGCAGCCGACTGGTCATCATCAGACGGCGCAGCGTCATCACGGCGACCGCAAGCGCTTCAGCCGCCTCTGTGGCTCTTACCCCTTTAATCCCACATTCAACGGCTCGAGTGCCCTTAAACAGAGTGACTGTTTTCCTCCAGTTTCTTGTTCTCCTCAGATGTTCCCATGTCCTTCTCACCCGTTTTCCAGCTTCCTTGTCTGTGATGGTTACAGAATTTTAAACCGACACATTGAATCCAAATTGTTCCTTTGTCGAGCTAAAGTCAGAACTTGTGAATTACTGTTACGGCAAAATAATGATACTGATATTATTATTTTCCCCTTTAGGAGAAGGGAGTTAAATGTAACCGTTCAATGCAAATACTTTTCATCTCTTCATACCTTGAATTCTTCCTATAGAGCCAGTAGATGAGACCTATCAAACCAGCAACTATGAGAAGTCCAACCACAACACCCACGATGACCACTGACTGGTCCTCCGGGTCATCCTGAGAGCCTGCAAACGGAAAGGCTTCAGCTGCAGGATGAAAACACACACACACACACACACACACACAGACCCACCACTGTGCAAACGTAGGAAACCGCAAACACGATCTCTCCGAATCCTGCGGATTTATCCAATTTCAAACACCGTCGGTCTGACCACACACACACACACGTTCCTCTATGAGATGGCGCGAGCCCGGCTATGACATGGAAGACGTGAGTCGGCCATGATGAAAATGTTGGCTAGTGGGGAGCAGGACGCCGTCTGGATGTGAATTCCTAAATGCGCGCGTCATTAATTCGTCAACGCATTCGTTGGTCGTGTCTATTTGCATCTCCGCCACCTGTGGGCAGAGCGCCTGCTCGGTTCGTTTCATTAATGCGCTGTTGCAAAGACCGGATGGCAGTGAGGTCAAACTTTGTGCCTTCAGCCAGCTAATATAATGAGAATTGTGAAAGTGTTGAGCTCATTATCGAGTGATCTCGGAGAATTAAAACAGCTACCACGGCTAAACTCACTGAATGTGACTCGTCTTGACTAGGACTAGTTACTAAAACTACTTGTGTGTTAAACCCTGAGTTGTTCTGATATCAACGGAATCCAAAAGAAAGGAAAGGGGAAAAAAACAGAAAAGTCTTACCTTTATCATTCTTCTCCTCAAAAACTGAAACCAAACATAAATAAATTAGAACTGAAAAAAAAAACCAAAAAAAAAAACTCAACTAATACATGAAAACAAACGCCTGCTGTTTGACTAAAGAAAGACGAGTCCGTGAATCCATCCGGACCTTTTAGCCAAAATGAATGTGTAATTCTGAAACTTCAGGGACGCAAATGTGAACGTGGTTCAGCCCAACCGATGGAGGAGCGATGCAACACAGAGACGGATGGAGGAATGAACGTGTGAAATGAAACATTCCTGTAGCAATCAGCCCTCCGTAGTCACCGTCCACCCCAGATCTCTTGCTCCACAACACATACGTTTACTTACAAGTTTTTTAGTGCAACGATCTTTACATTTAGTAAATAACCAATGTTAATACCAGCTTTAAGCCACCTCCACAAATCTGAATACAGCGCGTTTTAGAGAATACTCACAAAAGGAAGAATCCCTTAGAATCCTTTAAAAACTTACCAGAAGACACGTTGATGGCCTTGGAGTCGTCTCCAAGCTTGTTGCTGACAGTGCAGATGACTGTCAGGTTCACTCTGGGGATTATGGTGATTTTGTGGGTGGCTCTGCCATTAGAGTAAGAGCTCTCCTCCTAGCAGAGGAAGGGGAAAAAAAAACCCAA
Source organism: Arothron firmamentum (assembly GCA_016586285.1). NCBI lineage: Eukaryota > Metazoa > Chordata > Actinopteri > Tetraodontiformes > Tetraodontidae > Arothron > Arothron firmamentum. The sequence continues at coordinate 74,648 of BJFM01004469.1, read as the reverse complement.
CTGGTTAACATCTTCCAGGATGGATTATTCAGTGTGAGTCAATGTGGTGATGGAACACTTGCCTCACAAAGAGAAGACATCTTTTAATTCTGGCTGTATCAACGACTGCGTGATTAGCAGCACGCGCTAGTTGGGACCCTCACCTCTGTGCTGTTGACGCTCCACTGGAAGCTGGGTTCTGGCGCTCCTTCTGCCTCGCACGTCAGAACTTTGTAATGGCCTTCATCGGCACGGCGTTTGGTCAGGCTGGTGATCACAGGCTTTCCTGCAAAAGGGCAACAAGCTGTCAGCGTTTCAGCATTTGCGACGGTCTTCCTTCACCAGAAAAAGCTTCGGGGGGGGGACACAGGTTGTGAGTCTGCGTCCTGTAGTTGACAGTCCTGGAATTAGCCGGAGAACATCTGAGTCACCTCAGCCTCTCCGTCCCAAAGTGAATCCTGGCAGAGCGATTCGTGCAATTCCCAATTAAAGTAAATATCTTTAAAGGAAACACGCGAATTAAACAGTTGCTGACCTTCCACCATCAGTTTAAAGCTCTCCCGTCGCACGAGGCCGGTCATAGAAGCCTCGCACACGTAGACTCCAGAATCAGCAAACGTCAGCTTGCTAAACACCGGCTCCTTCACAGCCTTCCCGTCCTGAAAACAAGAGTTACAGCATCATCTCTGGGCTTTCAACATTCATTCAGGCAATTCATTCAACATTTATCTCAGCGTGACTGGTCTCATTATTAGATTCATCTATATTCAAGTTTCAAACAAGCTTTCAGCTACAGCAACTGAATACTGGAAAAAAATATTACATTGACACTCCCACAGCATTATGGCAAATAAATAAATCAATCAATCAATAAATAAATCATTTCACATCCTCCATATTCAACATCCACAGGCCCTCACCTTTTTCCAAGCCACTGTGACATCTCCTGACGCGGTATTCTCCATCGTCACAGGCAGAGAATCTCCAACTTTCTTCACGACCTCCCCAGTGGGACTCAGATTCAGGTCCAGATCTGGAAAAGACAACATGTTCAGCCATATCAGCCGGTTGTTTTTTCCTATGATAGATGGATAGATAGAGATTTTCAGTCAGATTTTTAAAAAAAATGCTGTGAGCTGATAAGATCCTTATTTAAGATGTCTGAAAGCTGTGAAATGAGACCGAGTGAAGGGGAGCTATCAGATTTATTTTTTTTAATAAACTGACAAATTGGCTCACAAACATGAAAATGGGAAAAGGGAGTGTGGAGGGGAAAAGAACTGCTGCTCAGACACTAGAACATATTCTCCTCCTGGCGGTGAACACTCTGTCTCCACCTGAGACTGAACTCTCAAATTAGAGCTTAATTAGGGCCGACACGGAATAAAAGTACCTGGTTGAGCAGCATTTTTAGGCCAGGTAGAGGAAGTTGACAGCTCATATTTCAGCACTGGTGCTCATGCTGTAGGTGTGTATTTGTCAGCATGTACTTACAGCTAACAACAATGGTTTGTGACGCCTCCATTTTCTCATCGACCACCAGAGAGCATTTGTATTCGCCGGCAGCATCTCTGCTGATGGTATTCAGGGTGTAAGTGTTTGAGTTTTCCACCAGCACTTTCTGCTCCTGATGGACAAAAATATCATCTCACATCATAATGAGGTATTATAAAAGCAGAATTGTGTTCACAGAGATGACTGATCGGGGTTTTTAAAAGAACCGTCTTCAAATACTAACATGCCCTTTAGACTTGTTCCTCTTGCACTCTTGACATTTTTCTTTAAGTATTTTCTGGTTTTGACTGACCTTGATATGAAAGAAGAAGGAAGTGGGCGCAGGGTTTCCATCAGCCTGACACTTCAGAGTCACATTGTCTCCTTCAATGATGGGTCCCTTGGACATAATCTGCAGGCTAATCGTCTCTGTTGGATCTAAGGGATTCGCAGGCCAGAAAGAAAACTGATTAAATAGTGATAAAAATCCATTTATGAGGAAAAAACGAGAATAATGCAGTTCTATAAACGGGAACCTTCAAGATTAATGCTCCATCTGCTCTTTAATTTTCAAGTTTTCTTTGCAGGAATTGTCTGAATTGTCAGTAATCATGTCAAAATGGGATGATTTTTTATTGTAAAAGGCACTATATTAATAAACTGAACTGAACTGAACTGACAAAGGTTCAGATTGTGTTTTAGTCTTTAAACCTGTGTTTAAACCTGTGCTGTGTAGCTGCAGTGCAGTACTGCTATATAACTTGAGGGTGGCGCTGTATTCCACTTACAGTGCACTGGAAAGGGGTTCAACTTTTGCTCCTGATTGTCCAGTTCATGACTGGACGCACAAGCAAAGACTGCATCGATATCATCCTTCGTGGCTGTGTACTGGAGGGTGGAGGAAGAGGTAGACAGACCGGTGGCTGGATCCACCTTCATGCTGGGGGTGATTATCACAGCTGCAGGAGAAAGAGGAGTAGTACAGTAATAAAAAAAAATTAAATTAAATTTAAAAAAATTACAGCTCCACATCAGCGCTATTTCCAACCAGTTAGCTTCGGCTCTGGTTCAGTCAGTTAATCACTTTATTAGCAATAGGGCTAAGAAAAACGACCTCTGAAGCCATGATTGGAGCTATTATCTCAAGTAAATATGGAGTATCCTAAAACATCCGAGCCCCCGGGGGCCTATGTATATTACAACGTCACGTCTGGAGTGACAGGCTGTCGGCATGTCAGCAAACTGGAGATGATTTACTTTTCCCATCAGCAGTTAAAGGCTTTCCATTCTTTTTCCATGTGAGCGTGGCTGGAGGGTGAGCATCTCTGGAAACACAAGTTCCCAACTGAAAGAAAAGAAAACCACAAATAATTAGTTTGGTTTTTTTTTTAAACATTTTTTACAACATTTTTCATGGAAAGAACAGACAACAGGATGAAACTGGCCTTAGAAGCTGTGTTGTAAAACTTATAAAACTCTTTTTCTAACATAATGTCTGCCCAGCAACAAATAACATTGAAATGTCGGATATTCAGCAGAGGAGACAAGCAGCCATCTCATTCATTAGCTGCTTTCCTGAATATGCCGCCTTTGTGTGTTGTTAAATCTCAGGACAGAAGGTCGGTAACAGTATAAATACTGTACACTGTTTACTGAGTAGATAAGGTGTGAGTCATAAGAACATTCCTTTAGCCAAACTGCCTGTTTTCATTTCCTCTCTGACCGGCTGACAGAAGAGTTACTCATTCTTCAGTCACATGGTAAGAGAAGCATTTTATTCCGGTTCCTTCACGTTGAGAGCAGCCTTCTCTCTTCTATTTGACTGACATCTACCATTTATTCTTCTTACTACCACCCAGTCAGTCTCAGCTCTCGCTGATTGACAAGGACAGATCATTAGTTCACTGCAGGATTTTATTTTATTTTATTTTGTTTTGCAAATTTATTCAAAAGCAAAAAAAATAACAAGAAATCACAGCCTGTGCTAAGAAGCTCAAAATGAAGCTCAGGCACCTCCTGTTTTCACTGGTCGTCCTTGAGATGGTTCGGCAGCTTAATTGCAGTCCACCCGGCAAATTCAGCTGATGGGACACAGTTTGAAAAGGAACATACTTGTCTATATAAGGTTTGTGCACGTCAGAGCACAAACCAAGCATGAAGTCAAAGGAATTGTGTTCAGGGACAAATGTAGGAAAGGGTACGGGAAAATGTACGCTGCTTTGAAGGTCCCAGTGAGCACCATCACCCAACAGCGGAAGAAGTTCAAAACCACCAGTACTCTTCCTGGATGTTCAACTGAGGTTCGGGGGGAGAAGAGCCTTAGAAGAAGCCAACGGCCACTCGAACCTTCCAGGACAACCATCTCTGCAGCCACCCACCAATCAGGCCTGTGTGGCGGCCCACCTAGAGTCCCCTGGAGGCCTCTCAGACCATGAGGAAGAAAATTGTTTGGTCTGATGAGGCAAAGATTGAGCTCTTTGGTGTGAGTGCCAGGCATGAACACCATCCCTAGAGTGAAGTGTGGAGGTGGCAGCATCAAGCTGTGGGGGATGTTTTTCAGCAGCAGGAAGTGGGAGACTCGTCAGGATAGAAGTGCTGCGAATACTTTCTGGAAACACTGTATAACCTGCCCTTGCAGTCCGGTCAGAAAGCAATTGATATTCTGTGGGAGAGTGACCTCAATATTATAATTGTATCCATCTTGACCTGGCAACCCATCTTTCAAAGATGACACCTGCACAATCTGCTTAAAATGGTCACAGAGAAGCAAAACATTACTTGCCTCTGAAAGGCAAATAATGTTTGTAGTCAACATTTACATTTCCTCAAGAAAGAATGCACATGTGCTCACTTTCCGGATGAAAGTCTTAATGCAGTCTCCACGTCCTTTCCTCTTATTTGGAATTCTCTTTGAATATTATCACCCCATCACTCTTACAAGTTTTGAAATCCTCCTATCTTCTTTATATTTTCCCACTAGTCCTGACTTTCATCTCCCCGTCTCCTCCCTATAAAATGCTCAAAGCCATCTCAGCACCTGGATTTTCAGGGAAGAATGGCAGCAATATTCACTTGATCCATTATAAATGCGTATATGCTGCGTGGGATGGGGGGAAAAAAGTGCTTTGGGCTGTCAATGCGCAGCCAGGTGTCTTTTCAGGCATCCACGCCGAAAATGTTTGATAGAAACTTTATTAATGATGTTCTGTAGTTACTTAAAAAACAAAGGCAAACAGTGTCTGAGGGCAATGTGTGCTGACTAATCCAGACAAAGTGTAAAAGGAGTTTTAGTCTATTTTCAGTTCTTGACTCAATCGTTTCCCAGTTTTCCCAGCTGAGAGGCAGAAACACGCCAGATGGAAGCGTAGCATGCTACACTGGACTGTTGTGTATTCAATTAATGAATCTGTTTAAACTAAGACACATCCGCAAGAGGAGCAACACATCCGTAATATATGAATATCATGTGTGAAACACGAGCATGTCACGTGCAGTGATGCAAGACTGTTTATGACATTCTGGGAGTGCAGGGTTGACGAGTAGAAAGGGAAGCTATTCAGGTGTTTTTGTGATTTTTGTTCAGTCCGTGGCACGACCAAACACCATTTGAGCTTGACAAATCTATTTGAATAATGCAAGTATAATATTCATTATTCTAGTTTTGCTTCAAAATAAGAAAATCCAGCAGGACTCTACAGTACATTTATCAAACATTTATGATTCACTGATTTGTAAAACAGCAGAACTGTGATCCATTACACTAAAGCACAACTAGTGAGACTAAATTCATTCTGCTTTCTTTTCCCCAAAAATGTTCGATATAAAACAAGTTATCCAACATGGTCAGCAGACCTTTATGTCATCTGTGGCACGGCGTTGTACAAACATTTCTCATTTTAGTTGTGATGAAGTTAATCACAGAGAAAAACAGCAGCTCCATCCTTGGTTAAATATTTATATTAAATACATAACAGTCCGATGAGTACCATTCAGCCTGCACACATGTTTACATGGGCAGAATCCTGAGCTCGTAACAGCAGAAAACAATACTGAAGGGTGCACTCTCACCGTGACTGGCTTGTCCTTCTGCAGGACTTCGGACTGGTCCAGTATCTCAACCGAAGATGGTTTCTCTACAAGCACAAGAGGGCACAGAAGGTTACGAGCAGGTACCGCCGGCTCCCTGTGAATGTAAAGATGTCTTCAGTTCTTTAGGTTAATTCTGATTATTATGTTACTTCCGAACATTTGGCCACAATGAAAACAAATTAACAAATATATTTGCACACAGCTACTGGTGGACAGGCCGGAACAGCAGCTTGCTGTCTCGTTGCTATAGAAACCAAGGACTGTGAAGCTTATCAAGCAGACCCAGCGTCACGGCCCCCCCAGTGCCCGCCCTGGACTAAAAGCAAAGTTCTCTGATCATTTTATTTGGGTTTTGTTTTTTTCCGTCAGAGTAGCCATCTTCTATTAATCCCATCTATACTCAGCTGCCAATCAATCCAACCAAGCCAACCGAACAGGGTTTACGAGGAAGTAGGCTAAGTGTTGAGCGACAGAGATATTTATCAGCGACAAAAGGTGTCAAGAGCAGCGAATTGCATCTCGAAGCGTTGCTGTCCTGGTTTGTGGAGCTTTGGAGCAGCAGGCGTGCTGCGACCTCTGCTGACATTGACGGTACGGAGCCCCCCAGAGGGATTTGTGGGGAAGGATGCACTTTTGCGAGATCAGGACCGTAAGATCAGAGTACCCTCTGTGATGAAAAAGCCCCCTCGCACTAAGTAATCTTTTCAGAAGTCTCTCACTTATGTTGAATTTAATTTCTTTATATGTGAGGCTCATATAAAAATACAACTCAATAAAGTCCCAGGGGTAATGTGTATACTCCATTTTTGCGCTATTTTGCTTCTGGTTACTGATCCGAAAATACACTGCTTTAAAAATAAAAAACTAATTGCGAGATCTCGCAAAGAGTTTTGACACAGAGCCGCCGTTCAGTCTGAGGCAGATAAATGTAGGTTAAAAAAAAAAAAGTGCACCTCCTGAAAAAATCCATTTGTTTCTGCAGCTGGGTGCAGCAGTGGTTTACACCTTGTTGTAAACTGTCTGTATTTACATTCATATAGGTTAAACCTCTGAAATGTCTGAGTCTGTGTATAAATGCATCCTTAAATCCAAGAGTTCATGAAACTCTTTTCTTAAGATAAAAGACAATATGCAAATAAATGGCTTCAGTGATTCTTTTTTAAAGCAGAGTAAAAACACTGTTACTACTTCCACAAATAATAATGACGATAATGATGTTGATAAAAGTAATATTTGAGTTGCTGTCTTACTGTGAACCTGGACAGACACTGGGAACTCCAGCAGGTTGCTCTCTGACACCACCATGCAGGTGAAGGTCTTCTGGTCGTTTAGGGAGGCTCCTGTGATGAGCAGGCTGAGGTCGTCATCGATGCTGACCCGCTGAGCATAGTCGTCTGTGGCCTGAACGGTGGCCTTCTCACTGCGGGCTTGTTTGATCAACAGATCACCAGGGGAACCGTCTTTTCTTTCCTTAAGTGTGCGACAAAAAATACATTATAGCAGAGCAGAAATTAAGATAAAGAAAACAAACACTAAAAAAAACAAACAAAAAACCCCTGAAATTTAAATCTTTTACAATAAAAACAATTTAAGCTATCTTTAAAAAAATGATTTGTTCACCAAAAATGTTCTTTTCATGTAAAAAGAAGACAAATCGACATACATATTTCCACTTGATGAACATCAAGTCGTCTGGTGGAGGAATCCGGTCATTGCAGGGTATAACTATAGTTTCTCCATACAAGGCCGTCACGCTCTCTGTTGCCCAGACTGTAACACAAAAGGCACACATAGTTACTGTCTAGACATACAGGTTAAATAACAACCTATTTATCCTGAACAATGTGCACTATAGCCCAGCGGACTGCTTCAGGACTGCTTCAGTCAAACTGAGTCAGAGTCAGATATAATGAAATTGGCATTAAAAATGGAAACATGCACTAACAACAAGTTAGAGCTAGAAATTGAGACTTTATCAGTGGTAAGAACAAAAAGTAAAATCAAAAACAAAATTTCAAATTCTAATAGTTTTCAAAGTAGTCATTAGGATCACTTGCTTTACGTCATTTAAAGTTCTAGAAAGATGGATAGTGTGGTGACACATACACGTCTCACATCCCCGCTGCGAGAAATAGACGCAAGGTCTTTCTCATACCCAGGATACCAAGAACAATGCTGTCGCAAAACCACTTCCTTTTCTCAAAAATTAGGGAGCACTGAGGTGGAATAGTTGCCATGGAGGCACGGCAGAGTCGTGTGCAGTGTGGGAGGAAGGAAAATGGAGAGGAGAGAAGACAGATGGATGGGCTTTAGAGTGGAGTGGAGGTCTTCATGCTCCAAGTCTCTCTCTTTGATAATTTAGCTAAAGGGGCCGAATAAGACGCAGCTCAGGTTTTGTTCATTCCAGAGTGCTGAGACAAGACGGCACTTTATTTATCCCGAGCGATACTTGGGAAGTAGGAACACAACTTTTTCTGTTCCGTGCAGCGAATGGTTCAATCATGGATCAATATATAAACACAAAATATCGTCAACACGACACAACAACACACCCTACTATAAAACCATGTTTATTGCTCCCTGCGTACAGCAAATAAGTAGGTTGGTCAATGGACAGCAGACTTGCTGTCCTCATGTACAGAATCTGAATAGACAACAGTGAGTCACTGTTGGCTCTAGTAGCAACATGTGGGAGCAGAGAAGACTTGTACTGCTGCCTTTATAAGGCCACAGGAAAATAAAGACACAAAAACACGGCCGGATCTTTCTCAACGTGGACCAATTCAACAACCGTAATGCACGTTATAGTCAAGTTACAACAGCGATATCATCGGCCAATAACGTTGGCCAATAAAAACGACACACAGGCACACACATGCACAGAGTCTGCTTTAAGGAAGATTTAAGTTAAGAAGTGTTCTGAATTGAGTTTCAAAGTCTGAAAAGGTTTTGACATTTATGATAGATTTGATAAAGAACTAGCTAGATAATAAATAATTTTTTAAAAAAACCCATGAAACTGTACAACTGGTCTGCTATATTTACCAGCAAAAAAAAGAGATGATTTAAGTGTGCTGGACAATTGTGAGAAACTGTTGGGGGGAGAACACCAGACTTCTCAGAACGTCCGTTTAACAGCTGTGTTTCCTGTCAGCACTAGAGCTGTGAGACGGTGTGGTTTCTTTCTTGCCTGCATGGAGGTTAACCAACAGCGAACAGAGCAGAAGACCAGCGTTCAACTTCGTGGCCGCTGATGTGCGCAGGTCTTTGTTACTGCTCTGAAGATTCCTGCCTCACTGCAGTAATAAATCCCCCTGCAACAACACATCCAAACATGTATCTGTATTGCTCCTCCTCTCTTGCTCAGGTATTATGTTACCTAGAGAGACAAAAAAAAAATCCATACTTTGTGTAGTTTTCCTATCATAATCCAGAAGTCATTAATTATCCGCTTTATTGGATCAACAAAAGATGTTGGGAAGAAATCCAGGACCCTGGTGGAGACCACCACCAAGCATACAGCAGGGAACTGATGATTGACAACTAAATATGGAAGAGAATACTGAAAGAAAGATTTCTGCTCTACCTGAATTAGGTTCTGAATCGCATAATGTTACATTATGCATAATCGGCATAATGTAACAGCGCTTTCATGGTCTATTTACATAATCAGAGGTATCTTTCAATGCTGAAGGACTGGTTCTCTGCAGAATCTCTAACTCGCTGACCCATCGGAGAGGCTCCTTTCTTCTTTTCTGTTCTTGGATGCAAAGTAGGAGTAGGCCAATTTTTTTTTTTTTTTTTTTTTCCGCCACCCATTTTAAATGCCAATCACAAACAAAAGCCTGCCACAATCTCAGTGCTGGAGACACGGCCTGGCTATTTTGGCTGTGCGAAAACAATTTTCTTCATGTCACAATGATCCTGCACCTCAGCAGTGTGTTCTGGGGGCGATGAAACAGGCGTCTTTGGAGGGAGGAAGGAAAGAAGGTAAGTACAGAAGAAAGAAAGAGAAATATTTTCAAAAAGGCGCGCACATAGACACAGGCTACATTCTTTGCAGTGGCTCAGTGGAGGGTTTGCTTGTTCAGTTTGCTTTGGCGTTGTTTCAAGTCCTCGTGAGCCCTGAACAGACTAGTGAGCTGCACTCGGCCAAACACGGCTAAAATGTTCTGTATCGTGACAGCGAATGGAAGAGAGATGACTGAAAAAAGCTGAAAGAGCACAAAGCCTTCATCGTGCAATAAGTTATTCTCCTCAGCCTCTTTGAGCAAGGGGAACAATCATCCAAACAATGTGTGTGTGTGTGTGTGTGTGTGTGTGTGTGTGTGTGTGTGTGTGTGTGTGTGTGTGTGACTGAAACCATGCCAGCCTGCAGCTGTCACAGTGAAATCTGATTCCCTGTGTAGAGCAAAGCCTCCAAATCAAACTAGAATCATGATAGGACATTAGCCCCTGTATCACCTCTGTCCCGAAGAAATGACAAAAAACAAAGCCGCGAAATCAAGAGAGTCTGCTGGATTCACCAAATTATCATGTGAAACATCGACTTGCAGAAACATTTAAATATGGGTGTGCTTGTGTGTGGAAGCCACTGAAATGAGGCATTGACAACACTGCTATCGATCAGGTTCAACATGTAGAGTTGACAGGAGCTGACAGGTCTGGAGGCTTTCTTCCTGAAAAACAAAAGAATCCTCACCAAACTAAAATGACAATAAGTCAGGAAATCATACTTTCAATGCGCCGACCTAACGTGGCTCATGCTGCACTACTCCGGCTATTTCCAAGTCTGCCTTGGCTTTATACACAATCTTAGGTGCACTGTTTAAGTGCTCGGTTAGGCAAGGAAAAGATAAATGTGCATTAATGTGACAACACAGAGGTGGTGTGGTGGTGGGGAGTGTCCTCAGAGCTGTGTTTATACATTTGCATCATGTAAAATAACACCCGTCCTCTTCTGTAAATGGATAAAGAAACATGCAAAATCTTTTGCAAACCAGACGTCGATTCACTACCAACTAACTGCTGAGGTTAGTCTATTGTTCTACAATAAATGTAGCTTTATATACAACAACACATCAATTCAAAATCTCTTCAATAGAAAACTTGTTGAACGTATGGGAAAAAAATGTAAAACAACAGCATGAACCGCTCTTATGTTAGCCAATCTTATCATGTGTCTGTCCACATCGCTTGCCGCACCCGCATGTCAGGAAGTCTGGCCGAGGTTCCCCATCAGTGAGTGTCTACGTGCATGACTCATCGGTGCTGATCAAGGTCCGACCATACGCAGTCTAAAAATGGCAACATGACGAGAGGCAAACCAGCGATCCAGCTGCCTGTCAGCTGCCTGTGTCTTGTGGAGGAGATGTTTTACGGTTCGCCCACAAATTCTCTCTTTCCAGACGTGGACCACAGTCACACCCCTCCCCCCACCCCGCTGAAAAACCTCGGCCCTCATCCCACCCAGCCATCCCAAACAGCACCAAGAGTGCACTCTTTGGAGAGCACGCGTGAAGTGTGGAGAGTAAAGACAGACAGAGAGAAATGTACTGATTTCAATCTTCTCGTCGTAAATATCTTCTGACTGTTAAGTGTCTTCTACAAGAAGATAAAATGAAACATCAATTAGGATGTCCTTTTCCATAATTTTACGGACCGCCTGACAACTTTTAGACGAAGCAACGCATTTACCAATTAAGATCAGCATCACCACAATGCCGATGACAGTACCAGTACATGCTGTAACAGGTGAAATCCAGGCGGACTGATGGCCAAGGGTGCAGAATGCTGCAACCATCAATAATCACTGTGTCCCACAGTTACATGGTAGGATAGCAGAGAATGAACTGAATCCCTGCATCTGCCGTCGGAATGAGGAAAGGACTTGGATTTGTAACCATTCATCACCACATACTGAAAAGAAATTCTGTTCTGGAGTTGAAAGAAGAAAAAAAACAACTAGTTGATGTGGGGGGCACCGCTTCCAAGTAAGTTAAAGGTAAATAACTCCAACATGATCCACAGAGCAACTTACAGCCAGCTCTCGTCATATTAGTGTCAGCTAAGTAAAACCTTTTTTGACCCTGCAGTTTACATTTTGAACTGAGCTTTTCTCCGTTTTATAAAAGACAAGTCTGAACTGAGACTCCCCCCCTCCGGCAAAACAAATGTCCCTCTTAGCATTCTACTTTGAATGTCTTTAGGTCATTTAAATGCATTCCCACTCGTTGGAGACACAATGAGGCATATTGATGCTCTGCAACAGAGGGTAAGATGAATTACTCTTACCAAGGTCAAACAGCCAACTGATGGAGGAAAAACATCTTCAATCTTAGCTGTCACGATGACTCCCAAATAATGAATCAAGTATTCACTCCAAACTAAGATTAGGCTACACTAAAATGCCTAAAAACAGCATTACAAAGAAAAAAAATCCCCCTCACCGTAAGGAGTGTTTGATTCGTAAGATCCATCATCCCAGTGTAAATCTAGACTTCTGGAGGTCAGCATCCAAGCTGTTAGGGTCAACGTCTGTAATAGGCTAGATATCGCTGGCACTTAGCAGATCATTTGCAAGCAGCAAAAACAGCAATCAGGAGACCATATGAATGAGTCAATATATGCATCTGCTCCATCTGTATCAGCCTGAAAGAAAGCTGATTTAAGCGTCTCTGCATTCGAGTCTCACATTACCGACTACCATTTGCTACATGATACACCAACTGATTGATTTTTTTCCTTCTCAAAGTCAGTTTATCTCACTGCCATTGAGGGGAAATTTGCTCTTATTTATTTTCATATCTCCAAAAGAGTTACATTTCTTGCCGGCACATTATTCTCGCATCTGTGGAGAAAAAAAAATCATCTGCGCTTTTGTGTGCTCGGTTTGAACGAATAAAAAAGGATGAATAAAGGCCACACCCTGTATGGTTCCCACTTACAAGCGAGGAAAAAGCGGAGCAGCAATAAAACCACTGAACCACTTGAAGCTTGTCGCAAACAGCCTCAAAACAAGTCATGCAAATTTACTGCTTTTGTTTAAATATAGATGCATGAAGGAGGTTGCATGAGGCACCCTGAGACAATTCTGAATTCTATGACCACTTAAATCCTCTCCAGCTGAAGGGATTGTCCTATATACTGTTGAGGAGGTGTACTCGTGTTTTGCAGCCTGTGAAATACGAGAGAAACAAAAGATGCTTAATTTGCTTTGACAATTGCAATAAAATCCCGTTTCAAAGTAGCGGGGCGTGACAGATGTCGAATTTAACAGATGTCAGGAGGCTAAGGTTGCCCTCATCTCCTGGTTACCCTCTGCCCTCTGCCTGGACTCAAAGCTTTTTCTCAGTTTCACACATGCTGCTCTAACCCTTCCCACATAGGCTCCCGTGTAACTGCTTGATCCACTAAACACTTCTCACATACTGAAACTGAGCTTATCTTCGCCAATAACTGCTTTATAAAAACACTTAGACAATACACAACAATCATGTAAAGAGATTAACCACGACACATCAAAATGATTGCATGTTAAAATGAATAAATAGCAGAGAGGACAACAGAACATCGCATAAAAGCCTACTTGTAAAAGTGGGTTGTAAAAATACACTTAAAAGAATGAACTGGCATTGCCAGCATTACAGGGAGATTCCAAAGCCCAGGGGCCCTGATCAGGCCTCTAGTTTGTAACCTTGACTTTGGAACAACTACAAGCCTGTCTGAGGATCTCGGGCAGTAGGCTGACTGGTACACTATCAAAAACTCCGCTATGTAACTGAAGGAAGGACACAGTTTTAAAAGTAATCTTTAAAATCAGTTCTAAAACTGTCCTCCACTATAACTCCGAGGCACCATTTTTGGTCTTATAGATACTAATCCAAGTGGTGTCCCCACACAGACATGAAAGTCAGTCTTGACAAGCATCTCTTCAAAGTAACCAGCATGGAAATGGTGTCATTGAGGCTGCCACACTCGCACGCTTCACCACAGCCTTTTATTATGTGAGACGACGCGCAGCCTCCTCCGCTTTTTCATGTGGCAGTGGTCTGAAGTATCCTGACAAATCCTTCCAAAGAGGCTTCCTGCCATGTCTGAGGTTACAATTGACTAATCAGGCTCCGGTCGCTGTGGCCACGATTCCAGCACAGTGCAGAACATCCTCTACGGTGGGTTCCATCCCTGTTCCCTAATTATCTGTTACAGCTAAAATTATGACCTTTAACCACCAGCACACAGAATGCTAATTTAGGCCAATGTTTTAGTGCCTGCTCTGTCTTTCCCCGTGACAAATGCACAGAACTTTTTCCATTACTATGTCTTTGTGTGAAGGATGAGTGTTGTTGGCAGAGGAAAAAAATCATGAAAGAGTGAAAACAAAAAGCACTTCACCGTCAGATTGTTCCTGTATTTACCCCATAACTGATGTAGGAGGTCCATCACTAAGTGGAACGGCTCTCTGTCGATTGTTACAGGTCATTCACGTGCAGGCTAATTACAAGTTGTGGATTTGGCTATGTGGTTGCACTACAGCACCCAAGGCACTCGGAAACACAGGCTAATTTCACAGGATAAAGATAGAAAATGATACTGTAGAAGATAAAACAAAAGCAGTCTTCACACAATGCACGTCACTCAGATCTGGCTGTCCCGAAACTGAACAATCCATGCTTCACAACATAGTCTCTAATTTCAAGCCGTGTTTCTGTCGTCCCAACGATGAAGCTGATGACCAACTTTAAAGACGCTTTTCATGTGTAGCGATCTTGCACTCGGACCAAGATTGCAGACACAGGCTCTTCTGACGCCTCTCCACCAGGCTGATTTAATTTCGTTTTTGGCAACACTTTGACCCATAGTGCAGTCTACCCAACTGTAAGCTTTAAAATCAATTGGGTTTTTCTCGCAGTAGGAACAGGACGAGGGCAGGAGACACTGAGGAGACCTGTAAAAGCAAAAGTCTGTGTTTACTGGAATCAAAAAATCTAAAAATCAAGAGGCCATTAGCGAAGGCAACGACGCTCTGACATCTGGAGGCAAAGTCACTGCTTCTTCCAGGCACATCACCTGCTTTCAGACTTGTTAATACGATGTTTTGGATTGATTTACCACCACACTGATGGATTCTTTCAAGACTGCAGATGTGACTGCACAGCTCTATCATTAGGCAGCTGCCTGCATCCTCCCCCCAGCCTCAGCCCCGCGTCTGCTCACTCCTGTCCGTTTCAAACCGAGTTTAAAGTCTGAATTGCTTTGATCTAACTCTAATCCCTGGCTTTCCTCCTTAAGAACCGAATAGTTGGGAAAAACGTTGATTGACATGTCATAATCCCCTTCTCTCTTTCTTTCCCTCCATCACACACACATACAAAGAGAGAGAGAGAGAGAGAGAGAGGTGGTCTTCTGTACCAAGATATTTGCAGAAATAAATAAGGTGTTTGCTGCAGCCAGACAAGGTGTAAAGAGGATTGCTGAAGCAGAACAGACTGGCTGCTCCTCCCCTGAGGTCTGTTAAGATAATGTTATCGAACTTTCATATTTCCTTCAGCACCTGTCTTCAGGTGGGGATGTGTGAGGCCTCCCTCTCTAATTAAAGTCCTTTCATTTCAATGGCGTACTCTTGTCTACATAATTCATCTGCTAGACATTTCAAGTCATTCTGTTTTCAACTGTACAATTTCACACAACAAAAATGTACACTATGATTTTTATTGCAGTAATATAATAAGTATAGAATAATAATGTTTGCTTAATCTATGGTAATCTTAATTACTTCTGCTGATCTGATACTTTTAAGATACAAACAGATAAATAATATTTGAGGAGTTCATCATACACAGAATGATGATCTGAATCTACAGATCTAATGGATCTAAATGGATCTCTCTGAATTGTAACTGATTACCTTTTGGAGTGGAGTATTTATCATTTACATTTTAAAATAAAATCAGACTTTTTTATTATAGGGGAAAAAACAATTGCATTTTGAGCCTTTTAAAAGAAAAAAAAAGATGTTGTTGTTGTTATTCATTTTTACAACATAACCAGTGCATTACGTTTTTCACAAAACCAACATTTTCTGAAATGTTTGTGAAATATTTCTAAAGTTACGCACTAATGACACCACAAATGTTCCACTGGGCCCATAAACTTTTGTGAAGAAAAGCTCACACTATATGGCTTTTTTTGTTTTGTTTTGTTTTAACAGCACCCATAATTTATAAAAGATCTCAAACTTCCTTGCAGTTGCTTTTATTGGAGCTGGAAACCTCATGCCTAATAGCTGCGCTCTGCTTACATTTCATCCAATATTTGATGTGTCCTAATGTTAAACCCGGTGGGTGTGTGTGGGTCTCCGGGTAAAATATGAGGACCTGAAGTACCGAGATCCCGACCTCAGTCAGACTGTTGTATCTGTGAGGAAAGATAAAGCATTTTTAACTCTACGTAAATCTAAGGAGTTAAAAGAACATAAGAAAACATGTCCTTGAACCTCCTGCTACATTCGGGCTGCTACAAATCATCTTGGACCAACATTCCAGGATTATAAGCATTAGGGAACAACAGGACTGGAAGCCATGAATGTTCTGGGTGTTTTCATTCCTCCATCAGCTTCTATTGTTCGAGATCCTTCATTCCCACAGACATCTGCTACTGCCAAAAAAACACTGGCATCCCAAAAGTAAATAGCACATGGCACAGGAGGGAGAGCACTTTAAATTATATATATAGACATTTTTTTGGCCTTTTTATTCCTGTGTGCTTTTTTTGTCAGTGATTAAACAATTTCAGTTCGGTATTGGCAGAAAAATTGAATCCAACATTGTCTGGCAGAAACTGCAGTGTACCACTGCTTTCACCCAGCTAAATATTTATGCCTGTCTGACAAGACAGAAAAGAAAATGGTGAAAATATACTCTCTCTCCTGTTCTTAACAAAGGCAGACAAAGACAGAAACCATGTTGAAACAGAGTCGGAGAAGGACTATTCAGCAGAGCTGGTGATGCATTCTGAAATCCACCGGTGAAGGCGAACCACTGACTATGTCAACACATGCACGGACACAGACACGGACGCGGGCATGCACTCACGCACTGCTGAAAGATAAAATGCTGAACAGGTGACTGGGAGCAAAACAGACATTTTCTTTCTCCCTTTAGCTTTGAGTTCGCATGGAGAGAACAGGTCAGGGAGGTCAAACAAATTCTTCCCGCTCTCTCTGAAGTGCCTCAGCGGGGGGGTGGGGTTGCATGTCGGGGGTACAATGCAAACCTCTTTTTGACAGCTGCTTTCCCCATTAACATCTTACCTAGAACAAACCATGCTCTGGGATCCACACAGGGGCAGAAGGTATGTAGAGTTTACATTTTGAATGCGGAAAAATTGGTCATGCTCGTCACTCCTCATCGCTCACATGCGTCATCTCTGGAATGTAGTGCACTCTCGTGTCTGAGAGGGTGGGCCAACTATATTTACACCATGCCAAGGAGAAATACACGGATTAAAAAAAAACAACAACAAAAAAAAACAAAACCTCAGGGACGGTGAACAAAGCCTGAGAAATAAAACAAAATTCTTTCGTAGCATCATTTTCATCTGAATATTTACCAGGGTTCGATCAACAAGAACCTTTTTTTCTATAAATAAGAAAAAAAAAAATTGATCTTGCCCTCTTTCCCTGGGTATATATGCTATAAATCTTGGTATACTTTGACAAATATGACATTCCAAACGATCTCGGCATAGATGTCACAGTGGGTTATAGGTTGACGTGGGTTATAGGTTCGGATAATGAAGATCTCAAAAACCTGAGCTTTGGAAGGAATCAATAAGACTTTTGATGCTGCGAGAACCTGCGGCCCTCTCAGACGAGCTGAGTATTCCCAAACAAAATAAGAAAGCTTATATTTAACATAGATTTCTTAGTCAGATTTGACTTGGCCTCTGCATGCCCCTGTGTGTGTGTGTGTGTGCTGCCCTGTAGTGGGAAGTGGAGAGGAAAAGCAAGGACCTTTGGGAATGGAGGCTAATTTATTCAATATGGAAAAGTGTGTAGTGCTGCTTCAGCAGGCAACAGAGGCACCACCATGTCTGGGGAGCAACATTATACATGTCAGCAGAGATGGACAAAACATTAGTCCCTCTTGTTAGAAAATAAATTAAAAAAAAATAAGCCGAGTGCCTTTCATAATCTACTAACAAGTTAATTTGTCAAAAACAATGAGAGACGGTCCGAGAGACCAACCAACAATTAAGACAACCGAAGAAATTTGGATGTTTGGCAGATCCCAGGTCTGTGTGCCAGGCAGTGTCATTGGTGGAATGTCAGCTGCACAATTGTCATTTCAGAGGAGGTCCAGGGCAGGAACAGTGTGGACTCATGGCAGCTCTCCATGTTTATCAGTAGATACTCATGGATGTGGCTTGTCAAGTGATGCTCTCCAGCAAATGGTTAAAAAAAGCAGCTTAATGCACGGACACTTCAGGCTGATACGCTGATATGGAGAGAACAGACGGTAAACAGATGAGATGATGCGCTTTGTCAATGGTTAGAAATGACAATCCCGCCATAAAATGCCCTGAATAAAGCCAAAATTGCAGAATCGGGACGTAAATCCTTGATTAACAACAATAATTTCGACAGTTTCCACACTTTGCTCTTGTTTGATGTACAACGATGATGGATTTGATTAAAACTAACTCTATTTCACTGCCTTTACTTCCACTCTTTCTTTGATAAAAACCCTAGCTCTCCGTTTCAGCCATCCACAAGAAACTAATTGTATTTATTATTCATGGTATTTAATAATGCTCTCAAGCATGAATCATCCTCTTTAATTGCAGAATATCTTT
Organism: Arothron firmamentum; assembly: GCA_016586285.1. NCBI lineage: Eukaryota > Metazoa > Chordata > Actinopteri > Tetraodontiformes > Tetraodontidae > Arothron > Arothron firmamentum. The sequence goes on along the minus strand of BJFM01004469.1, from coordinate 56,231 downwards.
TAATGTTTGACATGAAGCCCATATAAATAAAGATTTTTTTTCCTGTTCTCTACTGAGATTAACTGAGTACCAAATATACGTCTGCCTTCTACACAGTTTTATCTCTTCTTACTTAAACTACCATCTAAAATTAAAAAAAAAAAAAAAACTGGATATGAGGAGGGAGTTTTTTATGCTCTCTAAATCCAAGACTGTGCTTAGGCTCTATGCAGAGACCTTCAGATGTTCGTGCTCACTCAGTTAAAGTCTAACGTGCTACTTCACAGCAATCTGGAGGACTTTGTGATTATTAAATGCCAGTAAATCCTCATATAATTGTTTTTTTCTCTTTAATCAGTCTCACCCAAAGGTGTCCACAAGTAGTCACCAAGCAATCACTAGCTGGGTGGTGTGGTCGCCACAGAGGTAATTAGACTTCCAAGGAGGTGCACATTACTCAACAGTCTAACCCTTGCAGGTATGTGTATCAGTGTCGTAAAAGAAAAGGGGGCAAACAGTTTTGGTCTCTCTTGACAGGGCTGAAAAACACAACTTGCATTACAGGAATGTCGCAGTACTTGTTTTTCCCGGTTCGTCACTCACTGAGGTAAAGATGCTGCTAGGGTCGGAAATACCATGCATGTTGACATGTCTTCCTGCTGGCGAAGACATATCCTTGAGGTGATAAAATCTATGTACACAATGCCAAAAGCAAGATGGATACGCCATGTGACAGCAAAGGTGCGCTTTATGCACCAAAGGTTAACAATGAGCTCTTTCAAGACAACCAGAAAACCACAGTGATGCTTTATATGATCACCCAAGTTCTTCATTTAAGTGTGTGTGTTAAAGGAGAGGGAGAGGTTATGGACAGTGCTTTCTTTAGGGCTCGGTCTTCAAGAGTTTGGAATTTTTACCCTTAAGGCATCTGCCATTGCTTCTGTGATGGGCTCTGCAGAATGCTGCAAGTTTTAACTTGACCATGAAATTTATTTGGAATTTCGAGGCGAAGGAACAGACTGTTCCAGCACAGTTACTCATGTGTTCTTCAGGTAATGACGTTGAGCGTTTGGTGAAACTCTGTTACAGTGAGACTGAGATGAAGACAAATTTGCTCCTATTCATTTTTGGAATTAATCCATTTAGAAATAATTCCAGACTCACAAACACTTTAGAAGCATTATTTATCAGCGCTAACAACAAATTATTTGTTAGTTGTAATGACTATTGTGTATCACAACAGTAATGATTGTTGTCAGGGAAACAGCATGTTTGCTGGATTTAAAAGTTCTGTTGGACAAATAAATGCAGTCCAAACTAAAGCAAGCAATGCTAACGTTGCCCTTTAAGGAAAGATGGGATGAAGCGTACATCATTCTGTGTTGAGCAAAGAAACAGCTGGAAAAACATGCTGGTACAAACACTAAACAGCAGCTAAATTAAGTGGCCCCACTTCGCGGAAAAAACAAACTGAAGAGTTATAGTCCGCAGATGAAGACATGTAAAGCCAAGACGAGCCTGAGCGTCTGACGTTACACAGCGCTTGCTGGTGCTGCACCTCTTCTGCAACAGCTCTGTGCGGGGTTTTACAAATGTAAAAGTTATGCATTTTCTCCTGCGGACTTGTCTGTCACTTGGGTGGTCACTGCAGGGTGCAGCGTTGCAATCTATCCGACAAGCTGTACTGCGTGTGCACATGGGTGTGTGTGTGTGAGCGAGAGTCTCTGCTGAGTGTGAGGAGATGCACATCATCCCAAAGTCTCCTTTGAAACGGAATTCCCACCCTTCTTTCTTATCAGTAGTAAACACCTTTGGAAAATCCTTGTAAGAGTCTTCAGCAAAGAGGATAACAGGTTCTCAGTTAAGAGAGAGAGAGAGAGAGAGAGAGAGAGAGAGAGAGAGA
>BJFM01004469.1:26247-45417 GCA_016586285.1 Arothron firmamentum | reverse complement strand
GGGGGGGGGGTAAAAAAAAACATTTATTCTGACTTATCCTGTTAGAAAACAATGGAAAAAGGTGTTGTTGATTGTTTCACACAAAAAGGTGCCAATCTCTTTGTCCATTTGGAAGAGAATCCCAGCCAGTCTGTGATAAAGCAGCAAAAACCTTTTTTTCTTTTAATGATGCCTTTGTTATTCCAACACACTCGATGAATAGCACACACGCACACGCACGCACACGCACACACTTAACAACCCAAGCATCGGTTTAGATTACAACTGAATCCAAACAACAGCATCCCCAACTACAAGCAAGTGACCTGATGGTGGAATTCACCCCAGGGTTCAAACCCAGCTCCCTGATCCCGGAGCTCCACACAGCCATGCAGGGGTGGGGGTGTTCAGGCAGGGAGGGGTTTCTTTAATAAACACACTATCCCTGAAGTCAGGCAGCTCCATAGCGGACCCACCTGCAGACAGTTTCTGGCCACTAAATTGTGTTCGAGGCGCAAGTTGAGCCGAAACACGATAACTCGGTTTGTATTTTCTATGTTGAATACGAGGCTGAAGTTTGATTGTCAATGTTTCTATTCACCAAGGCTTTTATATTAAGCAATATTACAGGTAAATTGTAACATTTTGCTTGAATGGAGGTGTCGCTGGCGCAGCGCAAAATGATGGTCACCATCAACGCCAGTGTCACAGACCTAAAGAAACATTTCCTTTCAAATGAAAGTTCACGCTGGAGATTAAAGACGGTCGATGTGGCTGCTACGACAAAACAATAATCCAAAAAAGGCGTTTTAACATTGGACGCGCAACCCTAAAAGCCTTCTGTGCGTTTTTCCGGACAGCGGTCCGTCCGTGGCGCGGCTCACCTTGGAGGAGCGCCTGCGCGCTCAGAACCAGCAGCAGCAGCAGCGGCGCGGCTGGGTCCATCCTCGGAGTTGTGTTGGCGGCTGGTTTAGAACCCCGGCGAGCTTCAGGTAAGCGGCCAAACTCGTTGGAACTGCAACGCAAAGGTCCGGTGGAGGCGAGGAGGAGGTCAGGTTAAATGGAAAGGAGTTGCGGGGGGAAATCCGAGTGGAAAGTCCGTCCGGCAGTGACGACTTGCAGGTGAAACGAAGAAGTAAAGGAGGCAGCGAAGGAGGAGGAAAAAGGAGGAGGAGTACACGGAAGCTCTGCGGGGATTTCGATAAAATGTCGCCTTGCCGTAACGTCAGGAGTTTGGACACTCCTACACCACAGGGGGGTCATCAAATGAAGCCCGGGCTGCTTTTCTTTTTGAAACTGTAACCGGATATGACTGTTACACTTGCATTTGTCAACAGTGAAAAGCAAACAAACACCTGCCGTGGGTCCATGGAAGTACTCCTTCAGAGTTCACGGTGCGCACATTATTATTGCACTAAACCGACGGACGTTTACGCATGCTTTTTTGTTGGTGTTTGTTTGTTTCGTACCTGTTTCCCCAGTTGCGGGTGTTTCTACTTAAATGGGAAATAAGCCATAAACGCGGTTCAGTGCGGAATCCACCAGAAACTGGGAACTCTTTATCCTTGAGCGCCTGGTACCAAAGCGTGGTGGGGTTACTGTGCTGCTGACATATGCCGAGCTGAACAACCGACACAAGGTGTCAACCCCAGTTCAGCCTGTGGGGAATTATAGTGTGACACATTTTCGGTCAAGCTCGAAGAAACATCAGGACAAACATTTGAGGCCCTGAACTTGTAAAAAGAATGGCATGCTCCAGCAGTTTAGACTGTGGTCGGGGAGCAACATTCCTGCAGGCGGTTGTCTGCGGCCTCTGCCAGCGGTGACACACTGCAGAAGCTGTTACTCATTCAGCTCTGTGTAAAATCCACCCGTTCCTTCTTCAAGAGGACGCCAAACCCTTGCAACCAGTGTAATGAAATACTCATTGATTTAGCTGTTGTAAATAGCTACATACTATTTCTATTGGAAGCACTTTAATATGAATACTTTTATTCATGTTAAACATGAACTAACAGATTGAAGCTGGGCTTCAACAGTGATGTAAATCATTATACAGTTACAGTTTTTAAACATTAAAAACCCATGGTGCAATATTCCACAAAGCCTAATACAGAGGGAGTTTTTTTGTACATTACGAAGCAAAGCATGTTTATTTTTAATAAAAATAAAATGGAGAAGGGGAGAGACTTGATTAGTTTTACTTCCTCTCGCTCCCCTTCGAATATGTTGTACATCGTTATGACCACAATATCTTCTTTATTTATATTTCTGTTTTTTCCCTTAAACGTTTTAAAATAAATTGAGAAAGTGAGATTTAACGGATGCGTTAGTTTAAAAAAACGTTTATGGGTGTTATGATTGACTCTTCAAACCTGTAATAAAACTGTTTTTAGATAGATAGATAGATAGATAGATAGATAGATAGATAGATAGATAGATAGATAGATAGATAGATAGATAGATAGACAGACGATAGAAACTAAAAATAACTTAGCAGTGACATCTACTGGACAGCTGTGGTATTACTGATCATACATAAATACGTGCATGTTGTGGAACAGTTGAACAGTTAAAAAACAGGAAAAAAAATATGTAAAAAAAAAAGTAAAAACAATTTAACAATAAGAACAAATACAATTAAATAAAATGCCATTATCTAAAACTGAATTATATGTCTGGTTGAATATATGTGTGTTTTCAACAGAGATTGAGCATTTTAATACAGAAAAGAAGACCATTCCAGAGTTTGGGACCAGTGATTAAGCTGAGCTGAAGTCGACTCAGTCATGTTTTCAGACCCGCATAAAGTGAATTACATGAATTACAATTACATGAAAGACTTAATTTTTCAAAATGGATTCTGAGCGACGAATAATCTGATTTTCATCAACTGTCTCAGATGATAAAAGCTGGACCTGACTATAGATTTGATCTTGGCATCCAGTTTAAGGTCAGAGAACATGCAAAATTTTGCAGGGCAAAGGCAACACAAAACCGGAACCTTCTCCATGTGACACTGTTACCCACTGCACCACCTGGCCACCCTTCACAGGACCATTGACAACGGAATTAGGACTTCTGAGAAGTTGTCCATCAGGTTGTCATTATTTTTACAGTTCAATGCTCTTAACGGTTCAAGGTGCAAAAAGCATTCTTGGAAAATGCATTGCTTCCATCCAAACATCGCCTCAAGTCACCCAACCTTTAACATGGTCAGAGCTCAGAGTTCATGCACTAGTGGGCTGCTGGCACCACTCTTGCGCTACAGTGGATCGACCTTAAAGGGTTAAAAACATCTACCCTTTTTTTGCACGTATTAGCTCTAGAAATGCCACACTTTGAAAGTAAGTGAGTACCAAATACGAAAGGAACGGTTATTGATTTTAATGAGGGATTCACACTTTAACTGTGACTTCCTGTGCACACATAGACTCACACGTCCCCTGCTTATCCAAACACCTTTCAGCGGGTGAGAACCCTCTGTCTGTGGGTGACCTTTGACAGATTATAAACCAAAAAAACAACCCACCCACCAGAAAAACCCGCAGAGTGCCGCAAGGACCATAACCCCCCCCGATTGTGTTCAGCCCAGAATTTATACCTCCAGCAACACTTTTTTAATTAAAAAAAAAAAAACGGTCAAGATTTGGTCAGTGTTTTCCAAATGCCCTCTTTACCTCCTGTAATAGCATGATGCTATTGATTAAATGTAATACAACAATACTGCATGTTAATGTTATAGCTACATCTAGATTCAATTTGAGAATTTAAGAATTTGACAAAACAAAAGACATGTGCATAACATTTTCTTTTATTAATTAAGCTAAGCTAAATCTGTAAGCATGATCACAAATGTAGTGTTAAAAATTAGCATATATAGCATATAAAAGTAAAATAATTGTCTTAAAAGAACATTGTAAAGACGAAAAACTAATAGCAATGCAAGTTTATTCCTCTTCATTTTGCATTTCAAATGAATCAGTGCAATACATTTAAAATGCAGGTACAACACTAGAACCATCACACCAAACGCTTAAAGCCCACATTATATATTCAGAGGAAAAATACTATCTACTGATTCATTTTACGGTGTGTCCGTGAAAGGCGTGCATTCTTCAAAAGCGTGCCAGTCTTCTGTACAGGATGACGACTGCAGCCAGAACCACAACGACAGCGAAGGCGAGGACGCCCACAGTGATCCCAAGGCCCACCCTGGACCCCGAATCCGGATGACTGCTGGACAGAGCTGCTCACAACACAACTACAGTAAGACACATACTCTTTATTCTTGCAATTATATTTATGATTTCAATCTCAGACGAAACAAAACAATGTCATACCTTCTTCCTTAGACAGCGGTCCTGAACAGGGATAACAATTTTTAAAAGTCAAAAAAATGTATGCCTCTGCATGCCAAAAAGGATTGCAGAACAGATGCTTTTACAAAATTTGATCGATAAGCCATCAAAATATTATCTCCCCATTTTCAATTTAGCAAGTTGAAAAGTGCCATTAAAGAGATTAAACAAAGCTGTTGATAAAAGCTTTAACAATGGCGGAAGGACAAAAGGACAAGGAGAAAGAATTGCAAGAATATTTGGTCTTTTTGTTATGGTGAGGCCAGAGGAAGAGATTTTTAAATAGATGATTTTGATGTTAAACCTCAAAAGTGTTATACATAAGTCGAATGTACCTTGGTCATTCTTGGTGACGATGGGCATTGAGGATAGAGTGGTGGCTTCTGAAACACCAGTAGGATCGACATCCCTCTTCCTCCTGTTGTTACATTGCTATCAACGATAGAAGGAATAAAAGGTTGCATGATAAACAAATTAATGGGCTGAATTTTAGATTTCTGGTGCTTTACTGACCTTAAAGTCGCTGCATTTGCTAATCTCACAGAGTCTGGTGATGCAGTGCAAAAAGTAGGTGGAAACTGTCTGGTTCTCCTGTTCAAGGAACCGAAAGGCAGAGAAAGAGAAGCGTGCATGGTGGCTGTCGCCATTCTCATGCATGACCGTCATCTGGTCCCTAGAACACCTGAAAAAAATAAAATAAAATCACTCTCGCTGTGAGAGTCATAGTTGACAGGTTCTGCTGAAAAGGTCTGATGACTTACGAGACAAACAGATTGAAGAAAGTGCTGTTGGTGGGATATGGAGAAATAGAAGCATAGCATCGATCCATGAGGACGTGGTACCTGGTGTGGAAAGAGCAAAAATGATCAAGGGTTCCTTGTAATATTTATTTCTACCATGTGAAGGCTTAAATACTACCCGATCTAGCATTGCGGTTAGTTTTTTCCCACGTAAAGCGCTCAACATTACTGTGGGCATTCGCCCTTTCCCGAGCTCCCGGAGCATTTGTCTGTAGCGTTGCTGGGCCGGGTCAGCTGACTTACTGATCAGTGAGGTTAACAGCTTGGACCTGGACATAGATGTTGGTTCTCAGCTCTAAGCCCAAAGGTGGAATGGCCAGAGGAACAGTGTAGTTAATATCCTGCAAACAAGTAGGAAAGTGTCTGAAATTTCCTCGAACTGCACTTTTTAAATAACAGTGAATGTTAAGCCAAAACACTGTGATTAGAAATAATTTGCATTGCTTTCAGGTATGTAATTTCCATAGCTCTGTATTCATAATCCTTTTATTTTGGTCGGTCTTAAAGTTTCACTGACTACAGGGAATCCATGTGAGTCCATTTCTCCTTCTTCAATGTTTGGGCTATAAATATAATTTACGTAATGTTGCCCTAAAGGTCGGATTGAGTTATTGTAAGAGATAATGTTTATAACAATGTTTCTCCTCACTGTAAAACCTTCAATCTCAACTTACACTGAAGAGTTCCATGCTCAGCGTACTGATGAAACTCCCATTGTTGTCCCTCACTGCAACGGAAGATGATGACCTAAATAAAACAATAGGTGGGGATGATGTCAGCATCAGGAAGGAGCTCCATCCTATAACCAGCATTAAAAATCCACCTCTTTGCGACGACATGTCCGTGAACATATAAGAATATTCTCTATACCATAGTGGTGCGTTCAAGTTCCTTACACTTCCACCTGGGTGTTGTTGATGAGATACTCCAAAGGGTAGACGCAGGAGTAGTGATAACTGAGCTCAGCGTTATATGTGACTATTCCTGTAGTAGGATCGTGTGAGCGCACCACGCCGCTGATGTTAACTGTTTGGATGTTGGAGAAGTCAGCAAAGATCCCCGTGCCGGGTGCGCTGGTGGTCTGGAAGGAACACAATAATCAGTTTAATCACAGAGAGAAAGATTTACCAGAGGGAACCAGTTAATTTTGATATTTTCACTCCACCCATAATCTGTATTAACCTTAAAACTGCTGCTACAGGCATTTGTTGCGTTGATGGGGAAGGTGAACCTGAGGACCGGCGGGGTGACCGACTCGTCCAAGGTTCCTTTACAGTCCGAATTGTCAAACACGCTGTTGAGGATGAGCTGGGACTCGTTGTAGCCGGTGTACACAACAGGACAGATCTGGATGGCCAGGCCGATGGAGGAGGTGCCACAATCCACTGAGATGTCAGTGTATTCTTTAAGAGAGAGACAGCTGTGAGTGAGCCCTTTTTCTACAGCTTTAACATGAAATCTGGCCATGTCATGTGAAAAAGGAAGCCAAATGTACATGTTTCTTCTAAAATTATGGTATAGAAATGGTTTTAGTACTCATACAAAAGATTTCCTTACAGCTGTTAATGTGAAATTGAAATAATCAGCACAACATGAACTCTGGATGACAACAATAAAGCTTGTCAGATTTAAATTGAGGCTATCAAGAAAAGCTGCAATAAAATCTACCCGGGAATAACAGTCAGTGGCAGACAATGTTCAGTTTTCTGTCTTACCTCTTTTATTTGCAATAGAAAAGTCAAGTTTACCTGGACGTCGTAAGTTAGTTTCACATGTTAACTGTCTGCTGCTGGGCACCACGGATACAAAGAAGAGGCAGCTAAGGATCTTCATTGTTTCCTCCCTTGCACTGTTCCACTGAATGTTCAGCGCAGCAGATTCTTATATATATACTGTATATAGCTCTGACTCCTTCTTAGGGTTGGACAGACACAAGATCAGCGCTGTTTGTTGTGCCCCACGTAACAGATTATGGGAACAATTGCTTTGTAAAGGGAGTTCCATTGGCATTACCTTAAGGCTGCTTTTTGAAACCCTACACAGGGAGTTATTATCAGGGACAATGGCCCAGCATCTATTCTTTAACGTATTGATTCGTCACACTAGCTGGATGAGAGTGTTTAATCCATAAGGATAATACCCAAAGCTCCGAGGCTCCACTGAGGTGAGTACGAAGAAAGCAACAATATTCTTTACCTGGGGTTGTTGTACTTGGATGATACTTTTACAACTGAGGATCTTCGTGGTGGTCCAAAGACTTGTCTGGTTTAAGACGTGTACCATAGAGGGTCACTGGAACAAGTAACGTCCTTTAATTGATTCATTCTTCTGATCAGGAGAAAGTCATCCATACATCACAACTGTTTAGAGCGTAACAAGATTAGAAAATGAATCTGCTTTTGCTGCAAGCTTAAAGCATGTTCAGGTTACAGTCCTGAGGTTCTAAGTCAGTGTGGCCTCCTGTTCTTATGTTGGTTTACTGATTCACCCAGCGACTAGCAGACTATTATTAGCAGAATGTTGACCTTTGTCTCTTGCATTAGGGAAAATATGAGTAGGTGCACTGACTCATATGAACCATATTCACGTGAATTGTTGCCTGGTGTTTGTAGATCACGGCTCCTGTCGAGCCTGTTCTTGTGCTGTCATGATCAGTGCCTCTGTGCTGTCTGTCAGTGCAGCCTTTTCCAGCCACTAGCAGGATTTTCTAAAATCGCTTCCTCAATTTGGCAGCGGGACGCGCCAAACAGGATCTTGTCTTTCCACAATGGTTCCTGCTGTTCTTCCCCATCTGCTTTCTGCTGCCTGAGGTATTCATTTATCACCTTGTCTCCGGGGGCCATCTTTCTGACGTACTCCCTGATCTTTTTTTTTTATTTTCATTTTGGATAAGTGGCTCTCACTAGTCCTCAGCCTCCCTCCTCCTTCCCACAGGGCCACACTTGTCGAGACCAAATGACACTCCGAGCTCGTTGCTGTAGCTCCCGGTGGTGTGAGTCAGTGGGTACTGCTGGGTGTCCATATGGCTGATGGTCGCCCCGTTAGTCAGTATCTGTAGCCTCAACACCAGTCACTGTGCCCATAAAGTTGACACTGGGAAAGTTTTAATCGTAATCATCAAAGTGCAATGTTTGCAATATGTACAATTGTACAAAATTTGCATATTCATGAAAAGATCACCACCGACATTTTAAAAACACAGGGCGAGATTCACAATTACAATAAGAAAAAGGTACATACAGTATTTAGGCAGAGCAAATTTTAAAACTGATCAAATCAAACCTCAGCCCTTTCACGTGTTCAATATTGCTCAATATTAATAACTTAAATATTATAATCTATTTAATATTATCTTTTTGAATGTTGGAATTTTTGTCAAAACTTGGGCACCACAGCAAACAGATACTTTGATTAAATTAAACTACGAGTGTTACAATCGGTTCTATCCCCTGCAAATGAAAGCTATGTAGCTGAGGTATTGAGTGAATTTCGGGGTCCCCACTCTGTGATATAACACACCAGCATGTTGAAACCTACAGTCAAACAGTATGTCCAAACAACATGACACAAATTCTGTTATACTTCTACCGCTTAATTTGCAGACCTTTTAAATGATCTATTGACTGTTTACTCTCCTTGTAAAAGACTAAAGGTGTATCTATCCTCCCTCAGCACCGTCAGCTTTGCATGGAGGTGTGGTAACTTGTGTCCAGGCGCTCAGCTGAAGGTGGGGTTGTGGACTCCTGATACGCTGCGGACTGGAGCGCTCTTGCCTCTCAGGAGACTGAGCGAGAAGATGAAAAAGCAAACGCTCATGACGCCCAGGATGATCACGCCTGAGATGAGTGCACTCGTCACGGTGTTCATCTGAAACACTGGAGATTTCAGGTGGGCTGAAATAGCACAAGAAGAAAGACACCATCACATTTTCTCATAGCTCTTGTACATTTCCCTGAACGCTGTAAACGTCTCTGTAGCAGTATGAGGAAACAGCCTAATGTGATGGCTCACCCAGCTGAGAGTTGTTAGTCGGTGTTTCATCTGCAGTAAAAAACAGTCAACGTTATTTATATTTTACCAGATACATTCAGGAAATCATTTGTTTCATCAGTTGAAATGTTTATAATCTGCATGTTGCAGTTCTCTAACTATTGTAGGTGGAAGAATGTGCATTTATTGCATTATCTCTTTAGGAAGGAGTACCATACCACTCCTGGTGATGATGGGCCCAGCAGTCAGCACAGCATTCCCAGCTGCACTGTTTGACTCCTTTTCATTTGAGACATCTCTTTTTTTCCTGCTGCCACAGATCTGTGAACAGCAGACACGTTGATGTTAGCACTGTCACACAGATCCCACTCAGAAGTGTTCCACTTTCTCGTGCATGGCTGGTTTATGACGTGGATGGCAAGTTGTAATGACACTGTTATTGTATAAATGTGTAAATAAATGTGTTCTGTGTGGCGTCTTTTGACATTTTTGAAGGTATTCCCGTGTGAGTCTCACTGGCATGAGCATTGGACAATCATCGGAGCGACACAGCTTGGTGACGCAGTGCAGAAAGACGGTGGACATCTTCTGGTTCTTGTGCTTCACAAAGCGGAACACTTCGAAAGCAAAGCGGCCCATTTGGCTCTTCCCGTTCTCAAAGATGGTGGTTTGGGAATCCTTTTCACAGCTGACTCAATTAAATGAGAAAAGCTTGTCAGAAAGGAGGACAGGAATGGACAAAATCTGATTTCACATACATCACCTAAAGAAAAGATCATAGCGAAGATCATCATTGGGGTTTCCAGAAGGTGTGGTATAACAGTAGTCCATCAGAATGTTCCACCTGTGCAAGCACAAAGTTCAGGGACTTTAGCAGGAATGGAAACTTTTAGATGATGCCTTCGGAAGCTGACTGCTCAGCTGCTCCTGAGAGGTGAAAACAAGTTCTCATGGAATTCTCAATAGAAAGTACTTTATTTCATATTCCAGATACTTCCTTCATCTAAAGCTCTCACTTTTGGCCATGGAGGCAGCCTGAAATCTTAAATTTCAGAGAGCGAGACAGAGAGTCAGGACGCTCTTCATTGTTTAATTGCGGTTTGATCTTCCCTCTATCTTTATTTGGAAGCAAATACTAATGTGCAGTCAGTGGCGCAGGCTTTGTCAATACTGTCTGCCTTTGAAGTTCTTCAATGGTCACTTCATTCTTATACTGAAAGTGGTAAAATTTGAAAGTTTTAAAAGGTAAAACTGTGAGTGGGTACTTTGACTGAGCACCTCTTGTCCAGGTTGTTAGCTTTCACAGCGGCAAACACTCGAGTCTTTAGGGTGAGTCCCGCCATGGGGATGGACAGCTGCTGAATGTATGATGAGTCCTGCGCATAAGACAAAGTATTCCAGCACCTCTCAAACATTTAATCTCTGTTCCTCAGTTCATGGATCGCTTTGTAATGAAGGAGAAACTTTGGTCTTAAAGGATGTGAACTCACATTGTAGAGCAGTAGATTCAGCGTGCTGATGAAGGTACCGTTGCTGTCCTTCACTGAGATTGCGGCTGCCGACCTTCAGGAGAGATGAGAAACAAGGCTTTCAAAAACAGTTAAAGCGTTTGGCACACTATTTTTGCGATGCCATGGTGCTTCGATCTTTGTGCAGACTCCATAAAGATAACGAACCTTCTGCCCCCTCACGGGTCATTCATTGAGCTCACTGTAAATTAGCAGCATAGAGTTTAGCAGCAGAACTGCTGAAAAAGGGAAAAAGTAGCACTTGAGTGTGCCTGAAAGTACAGCTCTGCCTTGAAGGAGGGTCAAAGAGGTTGAAGAAGGTCGTGGAGCCCAGCTATTTTATCAAGTGTCATTTGATATTCAGATATTTCATTTTTGTCCCGTTTGCATCATCGTTTCCTCACCAGACGAGGCTTCTTAACACACCCACACGGCGTCCATCGGGGGCGTCAGAAATAAAAGGTACAAGAGACTTACGAGGCCAGCTGGGTGTTGTTGACCAGGTATTCCAATGGGTAACTGCAACTGAACTTGTACAGCAGACCAGGCAGGTAGCTGATGATGGCGGGTGGGTCTGGTGTGTCAATGTAGCCGGAAACGTTGCCAATCTGGACCAGAGACAGGTTCCCGTAGGCATTGGGCCCTTGAGCTGTAGAGACCTGAGGCGAACAACACCAGTCTGTGTAACGTCGCCCGGTGCCATCAAAGGACTATCTCACAGGAACACTGTTGTATTAATGCACCTCGCTGAAAATAGACCCTGCATATGAGAAGAGACTCTGCGGGGAAGGCTCCAGCAAAGATTCACTTTGAACTGTAGCTTTCATTGTTTTTAACTCGTGAACACCTCTAAGCGTTCACTGGAGTGCTTTGACGAAGTGAAGGAGCTCTGCCGTGAACACGACACAGCATCAAAACATAGATACTGGGAGAAAAAAGTCAGAAAATGCAAAAAATACTTCATGCTTTAAGCAGTTTTTTTCTTTAAAAAAAAAAAATTGGTTTGTGAATATATTTCCCTCCCCCCAAAGCTATTGTAAAAGGAATAACTTATGCTCTTCTTACCACCAGAGTATTGCCACAGGTTTCCAGCGTGGACAGGCTGATGGTGAATATCACGACAGCGGGAAAGGTGTTGTTATTGATGAAGCCGCGGCACTGAGCATCGCCATGGCGACCGTTGAGGGCCAGGTCAGTGTCAGTGTAACCAGAAAAGAGGACGGGGCAGAAGTTGATCTTGAGGGTGACGGTCTGCACGCCACAGTAAACGCTGATATCCCTCTCCGCTTTGAGTGACACACAGACAGTTAAATAAGAGAGAATGTTGCAGATGGAACCATCCAGCACCAGGACGCTAACCTCTTAGCAGTTTGAGAACTTGATGTTAATTTGTATTGTTTTTTTCTTTCAAACAGTGTTAATTTCTGTTATATTCTCACCAGGAAAGCGGCTGTGAAAGTTGGCATCACAGTTGTATCCATTAAATTGTGCTGCAACCGACGAGGCCTTGCTAAACAGTAAAATAATCAAAACTATATTCTCCATTTCAGCACCTAAAACAGAGCAGGAAATAATAATACCACTTAAAAAAAAAAAAGAAATGTCTGGTGGAAAAAAAATGGTGGAAATAAAGAATTAAAATCTGGTGCAGAATAAATTTGGTATTCTGAGTTAATTCTAGTGCAGAGGAAATTTCAGTTGTAGTTTTACAACTGTTTAATTGTCTAAGTAAAATCCTGTTTTTTTTTTCATCTGTTTGGCCACTAAAATCCAAAGATTTGGACCTAGACAATCTCATAACATATCATTTTCATAAATGTCTTATCTGCACGTCTCATTGTTCTGCTTATCACATAATCGTTTTCACACAATTGTCAGTCTCAGATACAGACTCTGTCTTCTAAAGGAGTAATTGCACCATATTTGTAGATTAAGTCAGATTACAGTGTTATGAGAGGTGGAACCACTCACCCGGGTTCCTAGAAGGCAGCAGTTCAGCGATTCTCCATAAGCTTCAGACTTAGGATGGAATGGTCTGCACAGCATCTCTACCCGACGTCTAGAGACAGGACCCAGGAGAGGGGGGGAAGGGAACCCAGACATAAGAGATTCATTATTTGAACATGTCAACAAAAAAGGACTGTCTGGACCCAACATGGGAAAGTCCATCAGTTCTGAATGTGTTATACAAATCCTTTCACGTTCGCAGAAACATGAGCAGGTTTTGAAGTTTCCCACTCATATCCTTTCGGCCCAATCTGGCCGTGTCACCACTCACAAATGGTTTGACGCCGCATGAGGTCCAGCGACACAGGCGGTGGGGGGGAGGGGGGAATTATCTTTTCATCGCTCCAGTGGCCCTTGCCCGCTGACTGAGCCTTTCCTTTCTCCCGAGGCTGGTCGGAGAGAGTGCAGGGGCCAGTACGCGGGCCCTCGCTGCCTGGAAAACACACTTTTGTGTGCAATGGTCCCTCAGTCAACACAACAGCAGGCAATCTGTTTGGTGGGGCTGCTGCCAGCCTCCAACCTGAGCCACGAAGTTTGAGGCCGGCTTACAATATAACATCATCTACAGCTTTGCTACGGTCGAAATCATACAGAGGTTTCTGTGAACGTGAGACCACACTCGGTCCGGTCAAAAAGAGGCTCTTGTTGGCTGTCCGACAGTTTCAAAGTCCGCCCACGTGTGTTTTCCATCCCCACAGACGACTGTCATCACGGAGATAATTTTACACTAGCTCTCCAACAATCTGTCCTGCACGGCACCACCTCACAGATTGGGTTCAACCATCTGACAGTTGTCGATGATAATCGGTTGTGTTTTGCCTTACCTTTAGCTCTCATCTGGTTCTGAATAGCTTTTGCCTTCACTCAGTTTTTAAAAGCATTAAAATCCACCTGGAGAATAAGAAGTGGGAGCTGCAAATGTAAACTACCGAACAGTAATGGCTCTCTCCAGTCTTCCTTTGCTGCTTTTATATTCCGTTAGTGAGCAGTGTGCTCTGAGCGGGGGAAGAGCAATTTCTTATTTCTAAAGACTTGGCTATTCCTCATGAACTGTAATTGCAAGAAGCTCGGCTAAAAACACACTTAGGACAATGATTCATCGCAGGCTGCTAAACATCTAGAGTGCCCATTTGCCTAGAATTCATTTCATCGCTGTATGTCTGATAGTTAGACGCACTTTTTCTCCTTGCTAATCCGCCGAATGTTGCAGTCATGGAGAGTAAGGATGCCATTATGGAGCTTTTCAGCTCCTTGCACAAATAGAAACAAAAGCTGCCAAAACACTGCCATTAGGAGGATGTTAATGCTAAGCCGCTAATCCAAAATATGGAAATGGCTGGCCATTTCACTCTAAAGTCTAAGGCTATTTTGAGTGACTCTGCTAATTTTGCTGTGTGAGTTTATTTAATAATGGCACAACTAAGCTGATATCAAGTCTGCCTACGCCAAGAATGTGCATCCTCACATCTCAATTCTTGCCCAGATCTTAACAAGAGTGGTCAAGGGCGTGCAGAAAAGTTCCCACGGCGAGATCCAGAGTCGTGTTACAGAGTTGGATCCAGCCCAAACTGTTCCAATCCTATGACCTGGCTTGTTTTTCTGTTCCTGCTGTGTTCACTTCATTTATTGTATTATTCCAAACGAATGTCTGAATGATCCCAGTTCATTTCAAAGGGATGGCATCAAAGGTGGATGTACTAAAATCTGACAACCAGTCAGACACGTTATCTGACTGCCTGTGTGCCTGCATCAGCACAGGTAGCCTCTATAGGTTGTTGTAGTTGGTCATCAGAGACTCCTGAGCCACTAATGATAACAGTTAATGAGCCAGTCTAACCAGAATTCATCATTATCCTATAAATTACTGTCTGACATCTTTTTTTTCTGTTATTCTTGCATTTTCTGTCTTTTCTTTTTAATATCTTTGAAAACTTTATACCAACAATAAAACTTTGTGGAGACATACAACACCTGGAAAAAGTAAACACCTTTTCAGGTACACCAGCAGAGGAATTGACTAGTAAGCATTAAAAAATTGTGAAATACAATCAAAATCCCTAAAATATACTTTTAAAAAGGGCTATAAGGATTTTACTGACACATTTTCTATGCAAGACGTTAGGCATTTAATTCATGATATATATTATATGCATATATTTCCTCTTTATATTATTTAATAGTGAATGTAAAGCAGTTATTCAAGATACCTCCCTCTAATATAATAGAGCTTTAACTATCGGGCATTTTCACCTATACTTCTCTATAAAGAACTGGAATTTAATATCTTTCTGAGCCTTTCCCGTAGATCACAATGATGAATAATTAGGTTATGCATAAGATTAAAATATCAGTAGGTCAAATGTATCATTGCTTCATGTTTTGGATGACATGTAAATCGAATAAGGTCACAGAGCTCATCCCCTTTTTCAAGGCTGCGCTAAAACTAGTGCTGATGTCTCTGAGCAGTAAAAGATCTGAGGATCCTTTATCTGGAGTGAAATCAATATGGCCTGTGTGCCGTCACACTGAGCTTTCTTTAGCATTTTGAATAGCACACAAATAATTTGGCGTCCTGACTAAATGAAAGGGCTGGTCTATCGGCTTTTGTTGGTTAAAATGTCATCACTTGGCATGTATACAACTAGCCCAGTCTTTGCATCATTTCCAGCGTCCCTCAGAGAGTATCTCTGTATAATCAAGGCCTTCCTGTTGACATCACCTTTACATACATGGTGACAAATACCTTCTGAGGAGTAACGTCTCTGTATGGTGGCTTTGCTTTATGTATAAAAGGAAAGGAATTCTCAAATACATAAATGAAAATGTAACGGATATGAATTGTCTTAAAGGTGCAAAGGTTTTGGGCACTCTGCATCTGTTAACGTGAATGGCTATTACATGGAAGATGGAGTGAAAGGGGAAATAAATTGCATGCATCCACTCTTTTACACTTAAAATCCGGTCATATCCCACATCCCATATCCCGGTCATATCCCATCTAGTTACTCTTATTCTTGGACTGGGACAACAGCCCAAGGATCAGAGTATCTAGACATTTTTAACCAAAAATAAATATAGACCAGGTAAATATCTGTCTTGAAAGCCATCATATGATTGAAAAGACAAAGAATCAGTAATGTCAATGTACATTGTTCACCCACCTCCTAAAAGTTAAAGTAGCTTGTAATAGTTGTAGTAGTTGATGTTGTATAATTTTCTTTTCAATCCATAGACTACTTAATTGTTGGATTTTATATATTTTATTAATAAATTTCCAGTTTAAACAAGATTTCTGGCTGTTTAAATCCTTGCATTGACGTGTTAAGAAAGTGACTTGTCTGTATGATTACTAAAGAACACTTATACAATTTGGCCACTAGATGTCAGTAGCACCTTTGCAGATATGCTCGGTATCGAAAAAGACTGACGAACTAAAGTTACAAAAGTATAACACAACTGGTTGAACTTTTAAAAACAGCGAAACGATTGTCTGGGTTTTATAAAAAGACACAGTCCGAATGGAATTTCTAATTCATTTTTAAACTGGCCAGAGAAAGATTATCTTTCAAAACCTTCAGTTCATTTAACTGCTGATTTAAACCAGAAGCTTTAAAAACTTCGTCGTAATCTGTGTCCATTCAACGGTGGTTACCCAGGAAATCCAAGACAAACGTCGGCAAGGTAATAAGAGTCAAACCTCGTAAACCGGAAAAGTTATTTTTTTGCCAAAATAAAATATTGAAACCGATTATCCACGTTTTAAAACCGCAAATGTGGGACTAATAGCTTTATTTCTAAAAAATAAAATAAAATTACTATATATTTAGATTTCGGTCACATTACTTTTAAATTGTGTCCAGAGAGGTTACTGAATGGAAAGATGATCACACACAAAAAAAAGAATCCAATCGCAAAATATGTGATATTGCGTGATTTGTGTAAATTTAATATAGCATTCTTAGGGGAATGTGGGCACATTACTTATTCACGATAGATTTTACTGTGAAATTCCACCAGAAAGTCGCACCCGTTCGTGTTTGCGGCAGCTGCACTGAGACGACCAGTACGGGAAGAGGAGACGAGACGTGTAGACGTAAGGGGTCGATTAAATTACTGGCTTAATATCTTGTAATGTTTCAGTACTGATGGTGTTTTTTTTAATTACAGCCGTATGTGTGGCTTCCTTGCCCTTCTGGGAAGCAGGTCTCCGCTTTCCAAGCCAAATCTAACGCCTGTCGTCGTCCTCTCTTTCTCCCTCCCTCCCTCCCTCTCGTCTCCAGCTTTGTCAGGTAGCACCGAGGCTTCGAGAGCCGATCCATTGAACCGAGGCTGGTGCGCTGGGAAGATTTGTGTAACGGTGATCAAACACTTCATCTGATTCAGGATGTCTGGACAGAGCATTACAGACAGGATAACCGCTGCCCAGCACAGTGTCACCGGCTCGGCAATCACCAAAACTGTATGCAAGGCGACGACTCACGAAGTAATGGGGCCTAAAAAGAAACATTTGGATTGTAAGTATTGTATTTACTGGACGTTTATGTTGTTGTAATGATATTTAAATGCCGCTTCGCTGCTTGAGGCAGTTTTATGACTTAACATCGACAAGTGAACGCTATCTTAGTGGCTACGAGGCCTGCACTTATTTGTCACATCAACCATTCCTTAACTTATTAACTTTACTTAATCAAACTATATTAGTATAAAACCAATGCGTTAATGCCTTAGGTGTGTAATAAAACCCGGGTTTGGTTTCATTTCACTCAGTGTTAGAGGTATTAACAAACATGTTTGTCTTTTTGATAGCTGTCAAACACTTTTAGCAGCTTGGCTCTTTGCTAACGCTAACATGAACATTTTTAGAATATTAGCAACCTCCTGCAGACAAGCACATCATTTATTTGGGAAATGCATTAGTTTGAGAAGTTGTGTCTTTAAATAATAAAGGTAAACAAAAGTAGGCAAAGTCAAATTTCTCTACCATTGATATATTTTATGATGTCAGACTCATAATACATGCTAATTAAATGAGAATAGTTTTCGCCTTATTCAGAAGGACATATACCTGATGTGTAAATGGTTGGGTTTTGCTTGGAAGTATGTAAGTAAATATAACCTGTATGACTGTTAAAGTATTCCGCATAATACTATACAATTTAGTCAACTCTGCTCCCAGCCTGGCTTTGTGAGATTGTCGAGTCTGTATACATGAGGAAGTTGTGTGGACTTTGACATAGAGCTTTATCACGAAAACAACTCAGCACAACAAATGCATTTTCAACAGTCATAGTTTTAGAAGGCTAATTTAAGTGTTGACTTGCATGACCCTAACTTTCCTCTTCTAGTGTGCTGAGAATTGTGATCAGACCAAGACCTCTGTGACAAATTTCAGTAAAAAAACAGAAGGGGGGAAAAAAACAGTCATGGGCAAACTTCTTGACATATTTAATAGTGATTACCATGGATTATTCATAAATGTGCGAAGGCAGAGAGACCCACTGATTTTAGGACAGATATGCAGTGTAATCCAGTTTACAACAAATGGTTAACCAGCTGATGTCGTGTTGTTTGACTTTTAATTAGTCATTAAAATGAGCGCAATATTAAATAAAGGTGAAGTCCGTGTGGTTTACCTCAAACATACAGCAAAGAACAGTTGTCGGTACCAAAGGCTGATCTAACATGCAATATATGACACGCGATCAGCGGAATTAAAGCATCTAGAAATGGGGGGGAAAAAAACCCCAATACAGTCTGTAGCAACCCAGACCTCCATCGCTATTAGGATGACAGAAATGTTCAACAATTTGTGACGTTATTGCATTGTTTACAGGATATTTCATTTTTCACACCTCTGTAAAGCTCCTAAACTCAGATTTCAGTGTTTTGCCATAATTGTGACACGTGTTAGCTGCAGAATTTAAAGCTCCTCATTTATCAAATGGTCCCTGTGTACAGGCACCACGAGGGTTTCAGTCCCCGTGTGCTGCTGTTTCCCAGTTTATCTTCTTTTTCTTTGATTCACTGATATAGTCTGTGTGAAGGCAGAAGCACATCCTGTTCTTCCCTGTTTCCTTGTTATCAAACACGCATTTGATTGTGAACCATGGCGAATATACTTCCTGACTTACATTTGCAGTTTGTGGTTTGGTTTATACCTGAGGCCCTTCCCACACGCTGCGTGTCAAACTTTATTTACCAGGCATGGTGGCACCCAGTGAGTCCAACAGGAGCACCATGAAAGTGAGAAATATGCAGTCGTAGAAACCATGAACATCACTGGCTTCATTTGTCATGCTAGCATTTAAATTATTAATCATTACCAAAACAGTCCTTAAACTCTCTGATTGTCTTTATCTCCCGTCCTGAAAATAAGTGCGGAAGACCTCAGAACTGGAGCGCATTGTAGTTCATAAATAGCAAGCAGACGCACTGAAAATGAGTTACTAAGTTTAATTTAAGGCCGTCCCAGAGATCAGCTGGAGACTCAGGAGTCTCACTTAGGATTGAGGTATTTAAAGAGGG
>BJFM01004469.1:4929-26225 GCA_016586285.1 Arothron firmamentum | reverse complement strand
TGTTATTCTGATGTTCTACCTGGTTGCACTTTATCAGTGACAAAGTCCAGATTTTTGACATTGGGTTTATTATTATGACATGTCCTTAATGATATTTTTTCTATTGTTGGAACAGTGGGTAATCTCCTTGTATGGTAGCAGTGTTTTTTTTTTTCTCTCGTTTTTTTTCTTTTTCCACTCAGTAATGACTGCTCTTATGTAAGGTTGGTTTTGCATTGACCTGACTGCTCAAAGGTCCGTCATGAGTGTACGAATATATGAGGTCAGCACTGTCACTGCCACTGAGCCGTGCGATGAAGCTGCAGGTAACCTTTATGGCAGCTTCCTGCTTTTGTACGGCTTATGAATAGATGTCAATACTTAGTAGTAGTATCCATTTTAAAATGTGAACTTGTTCTTATATACATTAACTAAACCTGCCATCAGCACCGAGGCTCCGAGGCTCAGAGCTTTTTCCATATCCTGGCCTCTATGCAAAGTTTACCTGAATGAAGCTATGTCACTTTGAAAGAGCCCATTCTTTCCTCACCTGGTTTATTGCTGGGTTGTGCTTTTGAAATCTTTGGGTTTTTGTTGGCCAGTAAAATGTTTTGCTCACAGACCATAGAATGACCCTAGCTCTGTTATATCACTCAAGTATGTAACGTGATGGTAAAAATACTTTCTTGAATTCCTGTAGTGTTGCAAGTGACTACATGCATGCAGTCTTTAAATATACAGTTGGAAAATGTGTTTTTAGACCAGTCTGAAAGTCTTTCTGTCTGGATCCGTAACCACCGCTGGGCCTCGTCCACCAAGTTTCTGGTAGCTCTTCTCACCAGTTCTGTTAGCATGACAACTATCAGCGTTGTCCAGTAATCTCGACTGGTTTGGACACCCTCTTCTTTCGTGGAAAGATGGCTTCGACACTTAAACTCTTCAATATATGTGATTTATCAGAATCTTTTGCAGTAGATGTTCTAATTCCCACCAGGGAGCCAAAGTAGAATAGAAACAACTGGTTGATTTAAGCAGTCAGTTGGATTTTATTTTTTTTTTAAGCCCTTCTGCCCCTTATAAGGTGTTTGCACTTATTAAATATCAGTTATGGTGAAATTTGTAAAGAACAGCATTGGTTTGTAATAAAAATACTTGCCTTTGAGCTTACCAATTTCCAATATCCTTGCTTTCTGCTAAATAATATGGATATGGTATTTTTTCTTTTGTAAGTTATGATCTGAGCTGTTTTAGTCCCATATTTCATGTAAACGCAGTCGCAAATTCCTCTGCCTAGAGTTTGAATTGACGTCGGGCCTTCTTTTCAGCTTTGCCTCACATTAGACACTTCCCAAAGCAGGAAGCGTTTGTTCTTTAAGCAAGCTGTAGAGTTCGAAGGGTAAACAGTTTGGAGGAAGTCATTGCATAACTGAGCCATTTCTCAGAGCGCAAAGGGAACTGGACTGATCAGATGTGAGATTGGCAGTAGGGACATTTTTAACCTATTTCCTGGCAATTATCCTGCTGATTACACTGATACAAGATTCCCCTGAACACAAACAATCCTGTTATCGTAAAATTCCATCGTTTTAAACCTGATACTCATCTAATTCAAACAGCGTGGGCGTTACCCTATTAGGAAGGAGCTGTGTTTAGCCAAGCCAGTAAAGTAAAACATCATTGAAATGACAACTACTCTGTCATGAAACTCTTATTTGTACTGCAGATCACTAATTAAACATCTATGGGTCTTGTGTAGTCTCACTTTTCTGTGGTTCATCCGCCGTCGTGAACATGAAACACTTTGCTGTGGCTCTTTTTTTCTCATTTATATCCTTTTGGATCTACGTCATTTGCGGTGTCTTTTTTTGATGAAAGCGATTTAATTTGACTTCATTTAACTTTGGAATGTTGGTTTGCTAGCATGTTGGTGAGGGAAATCAGACTGTGGCAGGTCACAAAAAGCTCGCACATCTCCTTCAGGCTTTTGATCTCCGTGTGCGATCAGGGAATTCTAAAATGATCATTGCTTAGTTCGCCCTCCACCCTAATATGCTCGTCATAATCCGAATGATTTCTAGGATGAAACCTTGCCAAAATGCCTTATGAGCTGAAGCAGTAACTAAACTGCAGCTCACTCAGAGATTTGCTGTCATTCTTTGTATCAATTAAGATTTTTATTATTGTCGTTTTCTGTGGTATCGTTGTTTTAACTCCGTCCAACGTAATATAGATATTCACTCAGCATCAGAAACCACGAACCCTTTTTAACTCCATTCAGCGGTTGAAGGATTTTACAATGTCAGGGCTATTAAATTAGTATTTGGTAAGAAGGATGTTAAACGAAATTATTTTTAATCTTCAACAGTTTCAGTTCTGCGTCTTTATTGGTTTTAGGGAAGTATGCGGCTTTTCGCTGCATTCTTCCCAATGGCTGTTTCACAAACAGGGATGTGTGACCACATGCGAGTTCAAATCAGTCACCAGCATTTTCCTGCAACGTCAACGACATGCCCAGAGGTCGGAGGCGCTGCAAACTGGTTTTGGCTCCAGACGATGCAGGCGGAGGCCTTCCTCGTCAAGAGTTTACTGCCTTACTCTTCTCTGCTGCTCTTCTCGAAACCTGTTATCCTAACACTTATTTTCAGTACAAATTTAATTGTCAATTGATCGAATGCCTCCATTAACGATTTGTTTGCTCTTCTTTGTTTACTGTTACACTTCCTATAGCCTTTTCAACTATTTCTACTTGGGCCCTTTCTCTTTGCTTATACAGTTTGGTGTCATTCTTGTCAAATAAGATTAAATATTTATATTTCTGTCAACTTGACTTGTTATCGAGAAGATTGTAATGAGTATAGAGAGTCCAACAGAAACGAGAGTTGAACACTTTCCCACCGGAGCACACAGAAAAAGATATTTCTACACACACACACACACACACACACACACACACACACACACACACACAAAACAAGAGGAAGTTTGTGAGTTTACATTTGCCACCAGAACCGTTTCTGATGCATCTGAAAAGGCTTTTGTTAGCACATGAGTAGCCTATTGTGCGTGTCAAAAGCAAAAAGCCTTTTGTTAGGCTGTCTGTAAACACTGAACAGATCTATAGACCACCCATGTAAACAGGGCTGAATGGTGGCACGGCCGACTCTTACACAACGGTGAGCGTTACCTACGGATAGTGTCGTCATTTTAGTGATGCGTGGTGGTCCATGCTGTAGAAATGTGCAGGGTTGCAGTCAAACTCCTCTCTGGTCCGGTGTGAACAGCTTTCCTCTCCTTTTTAATATAGTATTCACTTAACTATTTATTGACATTGTCTGCCAAGCCTCCATTTGGCACATTGTGCACATGAATATTGGAAAACTGGGATCTTTTTCAGCAGTAGAGGAGCGAAAAATATGAATCGTGATTTATTTATTTATTTATTTGCTTAAAATTGAGACCAGGGGTTCTCTCTGACCCTTTTTTTTTTTCTTCTCGTAATGTTTATTGAAGTGAGGAACTTTAACAAAACACAAGAAATATTTAAACAGTCATTCCCGTAGAGTATGAAATGGTAAGATTTCTTTAGACCACGGGGCAGATGTTTATACAATAGTTTCTTTAGCAGTAGGGGTAATTAACACATGCAAAACATCTAAATATAGGTGCTTAGACATGATACTGATTTAACTGAACTTCTGGATCTTCTGTTCCACATGCAAACTCATCATTTCTCAAGTAAAGACATGTGTTGATTAGGTCAGAAGCTGACATGCTATGAAATCAATTACAAGGCAACGGTTTGATGACTGGAAGAAAATGTTGTCATAGCTATTGCAAATACATGAGATACGCAACTATTTTGTGGATGTATCCTTTTTTTTTTTTTAAAACACAAGCCACATCTTTGCCCTTTGTCCTTATCATACATCTTATAAATGTAAAGTACCAAGGAGGGTTTATCAATACTCGCAGTAACAAAGCATTTGGTATTTCATCTAATCTGCTCATTAACATCTCCCGATTGTTGACTGATGATATTTTCTTGTTGGTTTATCAAATCCACCTCAGTGCTGTGCATTAATTCCTCTTGCCTGCCTTTTTCTCTCCTTAGATTTGATTCAGTGCACAAACGAGATGAATGTGAACATCCCTCAGCTGGCTGACACGTTGTTTGAGAGGACTGCCAACACCAGCTGGGTGGTTGTGTTTAAATCACTCACCGCCACACACCACCTGATGGTCTATGGTAACGAGGTCAGCACTCATCACTTTTTAAACGTTTTATTGTCTGACTTTTTCAATGTTGTGGGTGTTCTTTAGCCTCAATAGAATTTCTCATATTTTACCTTTTTTTTTTTTTTTGGTCTTAGCGATTTATACAGTATTTGGCTTCAAGGAACACACTATTCAACCTCAATAATTTTTTGGACAAAAGTGGCCTACAAGGTACACCGAGTTAATTCTATAAACACGATGTTTGGCTAACGATACTGTAATCATTAACCGTCATGCTTTTTTTAACCTAGGTTATGACATGTCAACATTCATCAGGAGGTATAGCCGCTACCTAAATGAGAAGGCTGTTTCCTACAGACAAGTTGCCTTTGATTTCACGAAAGTGAAAAGGGGGTAAGAAAACGGAGCTGTATTCACGTCTTTGCTGTTAACTGTGCATCGGTGCTTGACATTATTGTCTTTGCATCAAACACCTAGTCCTTTGAGAACCAATTGCTAAAATTGTCCATACAGTATTAACGTTATAAGATATTTATAATTGTAGTTAATAGTGTTAGTGTTATTTTTATACATTAGCATCTTTACCAAAATTAGTAACATGCAAGAAACTAGACTGTACAAATACACTCAAGGATGAACCAAATGTAATTTACCACTTGTAGCAAAAGTGATCGTGGTGAAAGTGAAATTTCTGTGACGGCTATTCAAGCAAAGGTTAAGCTGCTGTTGTCAGCTTATTCATGTTGGTAGTCACGGTTACAGGCGTCTTTAACTGCTTTCCTTCTCTCTGCAGGTCTGATGGAGTAATGAGAACCATGAACACAGAGAAACTCCTCAAGACCGTCCCCATCATCCAAAACCAGATGGATGTGTTACTGGATTTCAATGTGAGTTTTCTTTGGTTACATTTCACCTGCGTGAGTTATTTACTCTGTTTTGGGGTCATTTAGTAACTCCGTGGTGACTCACAGCGGAGGGGATTTCCTGTCCGATTCCTCTCCAAAAACCGATCTCATTTTAAAAATACCAAACTCGTCTTGTTCTTACTCGTTGTCCACATTTCCGTGTCTCTTTCAGGTTAATGCTAATGAACTCACAAACGGGGTGATCAATGCAGCCTTCATGCTGCTCTTCAAGGATGCGATTCGGCTGTTTGCTGCCTACAATGAGGGTATAATCAACCTCTTAGGTAAAGATAAACTGTTATTGTTGGCTTACATTAACTTTACACTCCAACTGTTTGGACTGTAAAGTGTGATTAAAGGCTCAGAAAATGATTAAAGGGTTGAAGTAAAATCTTGGTATTCCACAAAGGCAGATATTACGTTGGTTGGCAAACGTTGGTGCCAGCTAATCTGACGAAATGAATTTTCGTCAAAATATTAACCTTGTACTTTGCGGTTGATAGAGAAATATTTTGACATGAAGAAAGTCCAGTGCAAAGAGGGACTTGATATCTACAAGAAATTCCTCACAAGAATGACACGAATCTCTGAGTTCCTCAAAGTTGCAGAGGTAAGCGGCGCGGCCCCAAGAGCAGCCAGGCACCAGTTGTTGATTTGTGAAGCTTCTATTTGTCACGACATTAGCTAATAAATAAACTGACCTTCTCTTCGGTTGCAGCAAGTGGGTATCGACCGAGGGGACATCCCCGATCTGTCTCAGGTCAGTCCAAAAACAGATACCATGGAGAACATTTCAGCTTGTACCGAGTTTCTATAGATAAAGGTTGTTTTTTACAGTGTTTGTAACAAAAAGAAAAACCTATAGGACCTGATATCAAATACTTGATCCTACTGCAGCCCCAGAAGCATCAAAATATCAGAATCAAAAAGGACACATAAATCAAAATGATGAACTTAAAACCGATGAGAATAATACATAAAAATAAAAGCAGTCTGTGTAGTTTAACCTTAGATTAATGGCTTTCACTGATCAAGTCAAAACAATGCCTTGTTTATTATTTTTTAATCGTTGTTGGTGATTTTTTTTTATCGTTATTGTCCTTGTTTAAAATAGATTCATGCCTCACATAGCACGTCATCACATGCTGCTGATATGATCCTTGCAATTCTGAGAAATTTCCCAGTCGCTCTTTCGCGTTGCGTTGACGCTCACATCTGTCTCAGCTTTCTAACGCAGCGCTCGACAACACGTGATGCATATAGACGAGCTGCAATCACTGGGCGTTATGTGACTTCAGGGATTCAGTTTCCAAAATCTGTCCAGTGTAGCAGGATGCTGGTTAATGTGTTCAAACATGAAGTGCTGCTTTAGGCGCGCCATGCATGTCGCTGATATAGCACTAACGATGAACGCCTTCCTTACCCCTCCTTCTCTTATAACCTTCCGCATCATACAGCAAATAAAGGTGTGAATCAAGTATTTTGTTCAGGCAATTTTATCTGATACAGAGCAGTGATCTGTGAAAATGGTGCTTTGTGTTTCAAAGCTTTGTTTTGACTCCATGTTGTCCTCATAGATAAACCTAAACAAGAATTAGATTTTCTCCTGTAATCTTGACTGTCACCACCTTTATTTTCTGTATCTTTCCCTTCCTTCTATTGCTCCATTTTCAGTTTACAGTTTGTGTAAGTATTTAAAGCTTTTCTCTCTCCATCTGCATATTTAGGAGTAGCTCTGTTTGTGCAATCTTGGCATGCCTCAATATTAAATTTTCTTAAAACAAAAACAACCAAATGAAGCCATGACATTTTGAACTCATTAAATGTAATGTGTGACTGACATTCACACCAGGCTCCCAGCAGCTTACTGGATGCCCTGGAGCAGCACTTGGCCTCTCTAGAGGGTAAGAAAGTCAAAGATTCAACCGCAGCGAGCAGGTTTGTTTGACTCTGATTTTTAAAAACGTAAGAATTCCAGTGCTCATCATTTTAGCAGTGCAACAATTGTTACCAATGTTTGGCGCCTGTTCTGCCATCCATTAGGGCGAGCACACTCTCCAGCGCAGTCTCTTCCCTCGCCAACACTGGCATGTCTTTGACGCGAGTGGATGAGAGGGAAAAACAGGCAGCCCTGGAAGAAGAGCAGTCTCGTCTGAAAGCACTGAAAGTATGTTTCCTTTACTCCTTACCCATAGCCTCCGATTGAAACTTAGCGACCTCAAAGTATGCTGATATTAAATCAGCAGCATGAAATATTTATGGCCATAAAGTACTCCCTTCCAGAAAATGTCCTTTGTGCCCAAGTTGTCTGGGATTATCTAATATTTGAATTTAAAAGATCCAAAGTAAGTCATATGTGAGAAATGTATATTGATGGAAGAAAATGCAGAAGCAGCCAACAGTTTTTTTTTTCCAGGAAAGAAATTATACTGCTCTCAAAATAATTGTAGGAACAGCGTCTGAAAGAGCTCCAGAGGAACCCAGCCGCAGCAACAACAGACTCGTCCCCTGTCTTGACAGCAGGTGGGACCATCAACTCGGCCCCGGCTATTGACCTCTTCTCTACTCCCAGCTCCACCAACAGGTGAGGCCATTTTCGCTCTCGTCACTGTGACTTCTGAACGTCTCACACTGGATTTTAGCTCTGCCAGGCATAAGTAAAGTGTTAGTTAAACTGCCCATTTAGGCAAGTTGTTCTAGAAATTACAGTTCGTTATGCGAAATTAATGGTCATTGACAAAACATCCAAATTTGTTTAAAAGAGAGAACGAAGAGTTTCACTTTGAAGAGGGGGGAATAATACGTTGGTAATTTTCTCAGTGCAGCTCATTTAGTGTTTCTGAGTACAAAACTGCAATTGGAGTCTTTTGAAAACATGGAATCTAGTGAGAGCAGTTCTTTGGACTCTGATTTCGACTTGAATGTTTTGTCAATGAGTAACTAGTGTAGTGGTAATAACTGGTGCCCTTGTGTTCTGGCTTGTTTCCTTCAGCAACTCTAAAGCAGCAAACGACCTGCTGGATCTGCAACCAGCTTTCCAGCAGCCACTGTCCGTCTCTGCTGCCAACACATGGGGAGGTGAGAAAGCAGCTGGGCAATGCCTGCTGCAACATGTCTGGTGCACACATGAGGACACAGCTTCACATATGTATAGACTATAGCTCGCGTAAGAATTAG
This sequence comes from Arothron firmamentum, assembly GCA_016586285.1. Taxonomy (NCBI): domain Eukaryota; kingdom Metazoa; phylum Chordata; class Actinopteri; order Tetraodontiformes; family Tetraodontidae; genus Arothron; species Arothron firmamentum. The sequence goes on along the minus strand of BJFM01004469.1, from coordinate 17,928 downwards.
GAAATGCACCTCTTAGCAGTGTCAGGTTGTTGTTCTCATAACATACTGTATTTACTATATACTATAAGTCGCACCTTTTTTTCATAGTTTGGCCGGGGTGCGACTTACACTCAGGTGCGAATTATAATGTGAAATTATTCAAAAATGTACGGTAATTTCACATGGTTGTTATTTTCACACTGACAGTCGCGCAAGGGCACTCTGTGTTTTATTACCAATAACTTATAAAGATGTCTTAGAAAGATTGAACAAAAATGCCCCCAAAAAGAAAATCATATTCTACAGATTACAAGCTGCAAGTAGTGAAATATGCAGCTGAAAACGGCAAAAGGAGAAGTGGCGCTTCCACTACTTCCGGTGCTGAGTTGTTGTGACACCGAGGATCAAGAATTCAATGAATTTTATTGATTTGAAGTGAGATTGAGAGTTTGATAAACTTGTAAGCATGTCCTTTAGGCTACAGTTATCCGAATAACTGTTAATATGTTATGTTAATATACCAGACACGTGTTCAGTTCGTTGTCAGTGCTTCATGCAGCGCATAACCATCAGTATGTTACGTTAGCATAGCATATTCTTATTATTATAACTTGCTTTTCAAGATGAAATGTCTGTTCTTGGTCTCAGATTTTGTAAAATAAGTTTCCCAAAAAATGGGAATGCGACTTATAGTCCAGTGCGACTTATATCCCGCTATGTTTTTTTTGTCCTTCATGATGCGTTTTTTGATGCGACTAATGCGACTTATAGTCTGAAAAATACGGTAAGCATTAGGGTTCTTCATATTATCTCACTTCAATACAAACACAAAATTGGTGTTGCAGTAGCTCAGGAAGTCGGTGCTCACGTGACACTGTGGACCTTTCTGATGATGATATGGTGATGTCAGTCCAATGTCACTTATTATCAGTATCAAGGCCTCGTTGTCGGAGTTTAAACTTGGCCATAGAAAAGGTGCATTAGAGTGAATGTGTTCCACTGTAAATGGGTCTGTATTGCTGTTATCATCTTGTTTTCACCATTTGCACCACTAACAGTTTCCCTCATGTCACCTGTTTAAATTCATTAACTCATCACTCTCCATTTTAATGTCTGTACGCCTTTCTTTATTGTCTCCACTCCTGTTCAGATCCTTTCAATTCTTCGACAGAAGCCGAGGAGGAATCCATTCCAAACCCTTTCCTCACTCTACCTGTTGTCGATCCTGTCCACCCATCTGCTTTTTCCTTGGACACTGGCAGCCTGTCCTCTTGGACACCCAATAGTGAAGTGATGGGTGGGGTGAAGCATCATTACATATTTGTTTCTCCTTTTTTCTTTTTGTGCCGACACAAGATTTTAGCAACATCAACATCATTAGTTCATCTTGCGTTGCCTCTTAAGTTGCATAACGTTTCACAACAGTTTGAAAAGAAATTTAGGTAATGGCTGAAGTGGGTTTTGGGCACTGCAACACTCTGTTGGTGTCCAAGAGCTTACGCTCCACCCTTTCGGTTTCACTGTGAGGGCTGTTTCTCATCACATTCTCAGTCATGAAGTGCAGTGTCCTCAGGTATGCAGTGCAATCATTTTTACAATGGCTTCACATTGTTTAACATATTTTGTTGCTGCTAGAGGCTAAATATTTCACCTTCGCCCTGCTTAAGAACATGCACCCAACACCTCAGAATGGCCAGGTAAAAACAGACTTTTACACATTTTAGCAAATTTATGTACAAGAAAACCTGCATAGACATGCACATTTAGGCTTTAATTGGTACTGAGTTAAAGCACCTTTGGCACCAATTTACAGCCCCTGGCCTGCTTGGGTATGATGCCATGCTCTTTACACATCACACTTTGGGGATATTCTGCTATTCTTCTCTGCAGATCCCCTCAAGCAAGGGGGTCGTTGGTAGGCAGCCATTTATGTGTCTCCTGGGTTCAGGTAGCTGGGCTACTTTAGGACATCCCAGAGTTGTCCCTACATCACTCCTGTTTTGAACCTTTGACACCGTCTGAGGTCCTCAGAACTTTGGTTCAGGGTTTAATCAAGTACGGCTGTGCTGCTTTCAGCCTTTCCTCAACCATTATTGGTCCCCCTGTCCCAGGTGTGAAAGCCAACCTCACAGCACGATGCTGCTAGCACCAAGCTTCACTGTAGGGATGGTATGGGGCAGGTAATTAGTGGGCGCCTGGATCCTCTCAAACATGGGCCTAAAAACTGAGGCCCAAGTGTTCAAATATGATTTGCCATACACCAAAATCTTGTTACTTACACTCTTAAAAGTCATTAAAGTGACTTTTTTTTTTTTGCTAACTTTAGGTAGGATTTCAGGTGTAGTTCAGTACCTTTCAGAGAAAGTGTCCTAGTGTCAAGGATCTGAATTCTTATGTCAGTTTAATAATATATTTGCAGAAATTTCTAAAATCCTTTGTGTTTTTGGGGTATTGTCTGCAGATTGTTTAGAGAACTTTTATTTTTCCCATGGCAAAAACAGAAAGAAATTTAACTTTGTTAGTGTTTAAATGCCTGGTATCAGTTAAAGAAAATGCAAAATACAATGTGCAAGAAGTATGATGGTTGACTTGTTGTGACAATTAGAACATTTCCACCTTTTTTCTCTATACAGCTGTGTGTTTCTGTTTGTGATGAGCTACCAGCTGTGCACTTTTGAGGATTTTCCCGATAATTTTAGGGTTGTGCTCAGTATCAGCTTCTCTATCTCTTTTCCTCTAAAACCTTAACGTTTCCTCTGATGAAGACCGCTTCCAGAAGTGCCTGGCTTCCCTGCTACCATTTTCACTGCTGTTTAATTTGGCTTGATATTTAAATATTTCCCCTTGCTTCCTCCCTGTTCTGTCTTCTTTTGGGTCTTTCTCTGCTTGCTGTCAGACTCCTTCAGTGGGACAAACCCTTATAGCAACCCTGCTCTCTTCCACTCTGAACCCCCTGCCTTAGCTGGTCTATTCAGAGGTACGTACACGGAGGTTAAGATGAGAAACCCTGCGCACAAATCCAGCTTTTCGGCTGATGTGTTGTGTGAATTTTGCTTTTGTGTTCTATTCTTCTTTGACTTCGGTGGAACTGTCTATGGAGACGTAGACTTGTCAACATTATTTTTGGATCTTTAAAAAAACGAAGCACACAGTTGCTTTTTCTAGTGATGTAAATAAGTAACGTAAATCAGCAAAATACAACAACCTTATCATCAAAATGAAAAAAGTAGGGTGACATTTCTTTTAATTTTGGAAAGTTAGAGTTTGCTAAGGACCTTCCCTGATGAAAAGCTTCTAACCTTGGTTACTTACTCCATGTGGCGTTTTTGCGCACTGTGTTTGACATGAACTGAGGCAACAATGTGGGTCAGAATTTCTTCCTTTCTGCAAACTGTCTCTGAAAAGTATTGAGAGTCACCAGACAAATGTCCACGGAGCTAAATTTGGCATGAATAAATGATGTAGGTGAAGGACAGAATAGAATGAAATGTGAAGTTGCCATGATCATTAGCCTCCACATACATATTAAAAAGAATTGCGCCCATTTCTCTCCACTAAAGTGTATCTCTGGAGACCGTGTGGAGGGTAGCTGCTGTCTTGCGCGACCCTAGAGGCTGATTGTTTCCTCTGTCATCAGGGTTTACAGGCTCCCCAACACCCCAGCAGCCCCAGAACGCTCAAAGCCTTAACGTTGACTTTGACTCGGTGTTTGGCAACAACACCAACGCCAACAACCTGGACTCGACAGGTGAGTTCCGTTCTCTTCTTTCCATTTCATCTCAAACCTCATTCACTCTGCCTCCACGAGGTCACCATCAGCTGTCTTTGAGTGGTTTGTTCAGTTATTTTGTGCCACACGCGCTGTCAACGAGGAACTAATTAAAACTCAGACTAGACACACGTTAATATTTTGTTGCAGTCGTGTGTTTTTAAAGACAACGCTCAGCTAGCTGGAGCCTAAATGTTATTAACCAAACCCTGATTAATAACGGTAAGAAACAGCACCAGTAGCTGCAAACTTCACATGTACTCCATCATGATTAGTTGGACAAGAAAAGAGATGTTTTTCCAGATGAAAGCTTTGGTATTTTGAAAGTCTTCCACCCTCACGGTTCTGTGCTGCTCACAGTCTCACGGCTTCTGATTCATTTATTTATTTTTTTTCTCCTTTTCCTCGTCCTGGGGGTAAAACACATTCACTCCCCGGGGCCTTGGCTTTTTGCATGGCATATGCATGATTGGGTGAGTTGATTCCACACACTCTTCTCACACAGTCTGGGCTCGATCCATGCGTGTGTATTTTTTATGAGCTCTGCCTTTGTGTCATTCATGCTCACGGTTTTCTCTGTTTCCTGTGTGTATCACCTGTTCTGTCTTTGTGTTGCCTGTATTGTGGTTTCATTTTCTCTTGGCTCCTCCCCAACCTCTTACTTTCCCTTCCTCTCCAACCCCTCTCCTCCTTTTCCCTTTGTCTTGCCCCCTTTTCTTTAAGATGTTTTAGGTGGCATCCTTAAACCCACAGTGACGTCCTTAGCCAACCAGGGCACACCTTTAAATTGCCAACAGCCCCACAAATTGGTGTCCAACGACTTGGATTCATCTCTAGCCAACCTTGTTGGAAGTAAGGTTCCTTCATTGCAAAACTAACTAAAAAGAATAGTGAAAATCATAGGAAAAATATCAGTTCAAGTCTATTCAACAAGGTTTTTGCAACATATTTGTGTTTTGTTTTATTTAGATTTGGGAATGAGCAATGGGACAGCAAAGAAGTAAGTCCGCTGAAGGAACGTCTCTGTGCACCTCCCTCACACAGCCCAGCAGACTCCACATCATGTACGTTCTAACTCGATCATTGCAGCGATCTTCACTGGAGTCAGCCCGGAGAGAAGAAGCTGACAGGCGGCACCAACTGGCAGCCCAAGACGGCTCCCTCTACCACCTGGAACCCTGCAAACATGGTGAGTATCAGCTTCTGAACCACAGCAATCCTACCTGGAATTTGGAACTTCCTATCACTTGGCGTATGTTTTGGACTATAACTCGCTTCGGAGTATAAGTTGCATCAGTCAAAAAATGCGTCATGAAGGAGAAAGAAACATACTGGTATTTAAGTCGCACTGGACTATAAGTTGCATTTTTGGGGGGAAATTACAGTAATTTTACAAAATCTGAGACCCAGAACAGACACTTCATCTTGAAAGGCGAGTTATATTAATAACAATAGAACAGAAACCAACAGGCTGAACAGGTGTACAGTATGCTAATGTAACACATTGATGGTTATTCCGCTACATGAAGCACCGACAACGAACTGAATACGTGTCTGGTATATTAACATATTAACAGTTATTCAGATAACTGTAGCATAAAGAACCAAACTCCCGATCTCATTTTAAATCACGAAAATCCATTGAATTCTTAATCCTCGATGTCGCTTCTAAAGAACTCCATCAACACCGGAGGTAGAGGAAGCGCCGCTTCCTCTTTTTTCCGTTTTCAGCTGCATATTTCACTACTTGCAGCTTGTCATCTGTAGAATATGATTTTCTTGTTGGGGGCATTTTTGTTCAGGCTTTCTCGGATGTCTTTATTAATTACTGATAATAAAGCATAGAGTGCCCTGGCGCTGGTGTCAGTGTGAAAATAACAAATATGTATGTATATACAGTATATTCCTGTATATATTTTAGTAATTTCACATTATCAAAAAAGCTGTATGGATATTTGCTGAATGTTTCACTCGCTGTGGTTCAATAAAAAGTGTTATTCACTAAAAATAATTTCACATTATAATTTGCGCACCCCGGACAACTATATATATATAAAAAAAGTGTGACTTATAGTCTGAAAAGTACGGTAACTCTTAAGCAACATAAGTGCAGCCCTGAGAAAATGCAGGTGTGTGAATTACAATGTTGTTGTATATAACATAATGAGTTAATGATATAAAAGTATTCCCGGTCATTATTTAGCATTTAGTGAGGGCGACTAGTCTGAAGGATGTTATTTTCTCCGTTTGAAATGAAATGTTTGTGTATTCTATGACGCAGATGCACTCATTATTTATTCATTCACCGATCATTCCTACCGTGACGCTAGTGATCGTGACAAGTGCTGTGTGACAATCTAATGTCGGCAAGCGTTTGAAGGAAAGCTCTCAACGTAAAGACAAGCTCTGTTTGTGCTGGAAGCTCCAGCTTTGGCACAGCCATCATGGCTGACTCAGTGATTGAATAGTTGATGAAATGTAACCGTCCCCGGACAGATCTGGGTTTGTTGTAGCTGTGTGAGAAGCAAGCGGGCACAGAAAACCAGCCTGTCTTCTTCCTTCTTGATCTGCGTCCACGAGGAGCTTCGCACCTGCCCTCTGACTGCTGCCTTCTGTGCACTCTGCCCCGCTCACTTTCTGTTCCCTCTATCGTTTCCCTCTTTCAGTATTTGGATCGTGAATGAAAACGGTCGATTGTGGTGGCTAAAATGGGCCTTTTTGACTTAGTCTAACATGGACGTCAGTTCAGGGTCGTTTTCATCTGCTTAAATGAGCACGTGAAGCGTTTTTAGCATTCATTTTAAAAACCAATTCAGTTGATTCACTGTGAATTGGCCCTACATTAAGCCTTCTCGAGAGAAATATAGCTTTTAAAAGAATGAGCATAAATCAGATTGATTTTTAATTAGTAGTCGAGTCAAAGAACAATACGCGTGCTAATTTTCATTCCAGTGGGGCTTCTGGAGAACAGTTCCAAGTCATGTCCTGATTCTTTGTGTCTTAACTCCAGGCTCCATCTGTTATGGCCTTCCCTGCAACCACACCGACAGGCATGATGGCATATGCGATGGTAAGTCAGCAGGGACTGCGCTCAGCAAGATGGAACACACACACACACACGTGACCAGTGTGCAAGAAGGGACGGTAGCGGTTTGCAGCGGTGGGTTTAGCTTTGCACGCTTCGCACATGCAGTGACGCTTCTCTTCCATCAGCCTCCCCAGATGGGCTCCATGATGATGACGCAGCCAGGCCTGCTGTATTCTCAGCCTGGGATCAGGCAAGCCAACCCGTTTGGTACCAATCCAGGTGCCCAGGTGAGCAAGGAAACACACAAGGACACGCAAGTCCTAGGAACACACTAAGTACTAAAACTAAAACTCCAAATATGAAAACTAAAACAAAGACGAAAACTTAAATACTAAAACTACAATGTGCTAAGACTGTAACTATAATGTGCAGAAACTCTAGAGAGGTAGGATTTTAAAAAATACAGTCTCATAGAGATACAAAATACGCATATACATGAGCCTGGGGACAAAAACGTTGACACTTTGGAGATTTTTGAGAGCTTTGTTGTTTTTGTGTTGGTAAAGATAAATGACTGAAGCTGGATGCATAGTTTTAGAGTTAAAAATAAAGCATTGGATCCGAAGATGAACACTTTATTCTGAACAAGGACTTGCCTGCCCTGGCCCCATGTCCAGTAAAGGACATTGGAGCAGATGATGTAACAGGGTTGCGCTTTTGTCTCCTTACAGATGCAGTTTATGTAACCTCTGGATGATTCACGACAACGTTCAAAGCAAATGATCGATTTGCTTCCAATGACTCACATTTCACTGAGAATCAAAGGCCCAAACAAGACTTGCTGAATGAATCCCTGCTGACTGGGAGCCACTCCGGCCATTTCAGAGAGGCACCACTGTGGACATTGTGCCCGTCTAGTCACGTGTAAGTCATAAAGGTTGAAGAGGAGTGTGTGTGTGTGTTGCCATTCAATGCCATGCGGACAGATATCAGCCCATACTGTAACGTGGACCAGGGGAACCAGGACGCCGGAAAGGAGCGCTTTCCGCCAACCGGGTCCATGTAGAAACAGCCAGTGCAGTGGTTGTCACCTTCTTCACTGCTTCTTCTATTTTTTTTTTTTTCCTTTTTTCCGTTTTGATTATCAATCATGATTACTTCTGTTTAATATGCCCAGAATGAAAAACAAAATTGGGAAGAGCTCTTGAGAACACCTTCCACCCTCCCATTTTGTACTGTTTGCAGTAGACATTCCTTGTGTATTGTTTGTATTTATTTATAATTACCTCCAGGGGGGCCGACAATAAGACATTATGTAAATGTAAGAGTCCCTGAGCACCTCCTTGGTGAAGGTCTTCAGGTTTATACATGGATATGGATGATTGTAGACTTGATTTTTGAGTGTCTGAGATGATTTTCTAAGTTAATATAAAGTTTAAAGAGATGGTTTTTGCTGTTTTGGGCACTTAATATTCTCTGTGCTTAATGATGTGTCCATGACCTCAAGAGGTCACGTTGATGATGTTTGAAAGTTCTAATTCATTATCAAATCGGCGAGTTCTTTATGAATTAAGAGATGTTTTTCACACATTCATTTTGTGATCGAGGCAACGTTGCATCATAAAAGGAATCTGCATTTCTGCTTCTGACGCTTGCGGCATGTCGTTTAACGCTCACATTTAACAAAACCGCTGGCTGCCATGTTCCAACCTGACTGTGTGGGGTCTCTTTAATGCTCAGATCATGTTTCTTCGTTAGGCCTTTAGATAATATGGGAATATCGCAACGATCAGACATGATATTTCAGTGTTGAACATTGCAGCACTGCAAACAACGACTGCAATAGTCTTCCATTTGACAACGGTGTCATTTAAGCGCACGAGTTGGAGCCTGCAACAGGTCTTCACTTCAGCTTCTGCTCTGCTGCAACCATGTCATTTGTCGTAGGGTTTTAAAATCCTGGAGACGGCACAAGGCCCCTTTGTAGGACTGGAATGGAATTTCAAGAAAAGTGATGCGCCGTGGAGCTCGGTTGACATGCATTATTAAATGTATACCCATTATGAAATTGAAATCATGGAATACATTTGTATCAACCAATGACTTAGCAGAGAGTGGGTTTGGAGTGCAGACCCACGCTAATGAGTGGTTTTACTGTCCTTTAGCTCTGCTGCAGTCTGGAGGCTAATTATTGCAGTTTAAGTGCAAGAGTTCCAGGTTTGCCATCACATCTCAGTGGGGAGTCGCCCTGTTTAGGATCACTAACCTATGGGAGTCGCATTTTTGGTGCTGTGGCAACACTAACGGGTAACGGGTGTGCTGGGTGTCGGCCGGCCGGAGCAGAGAGCGCTGTTGATCAGTGCTGTGTGAATACGCTTTCTCCCACCCATCAGCCGATGGGTGGGGGCAGATATGAAAGATGGTCTGAACATAAAAGTGGCCCTTGATTCATTTACTGAGCATATTTTCTGCATTGTCCTGACAGAATATATTTTTGTTTTGATTTTTCCAATAAAGTGCAAGCTTCCACGGTTTGGTTTCTGGTTTTGATTCTTTCCGATGCTCCAACAATCGCTGTACGTGGATTAATAAGATAAACGTGCTGTTGTCATATCTAACTAATATGGGCTAGATTGAGTGAAGATAAAGGAAGCTGTTAATGTGTTTTTCCTTTACTTCCCCCAATATGGCTGAGTGCTATATTGTTCAAATGTGCTGCTCAAAAAGGAAAAATCACATTTTAGACCTGCATGACTGGAACAATCCATTTTAACATTCTTGAATTACATCACTATAACTGAAAACAATCTCTTCAGGCTTAACTTACAGAAGATTCTGAGTCATACTGAAAATTAAAGGGGAAAATGAGATCACAGGCCTATCCAACATCTGTGAATTTCCTTGAGACAGTGAAGTGGTTCAGCATCTTTCATGTTAAACCAGCCAAAAATCAGGAAGGATGAGGAGAAGAGATTGGTCTGTCCAGAACCGGTTGTCTTGATACCTGTCTGGCCTGTCCTCCTGTCGTCTGTCCCAGCGGGTACATTGGATTCACAGTCATTATAACTGGATGGGTTCACATCCAGGAAGCGTGGCTGACTTTGGGTACATTTGGAAACACCGTTACGTCAGAAGATTCTCCACTGATCGGTACTTCTTCCCCACAGAGCAGGTCCAGATGTCTCGTCTGTGTCACAGCTCTGACTTCTGCTTCCGCTTAGTAACGCATGATGTCTGTCATCAGTTTTTAGGGAATTGTTGTTATGGAAGCTGCTGCTGAACCCACAGGTGCGGTTATCTGTGTGTATTCATTAAAGAGCAACACACACACACACACACACACAGATGGACCCAACACAAAAGCTACATCCTGCTTGGCAGAATCTCTCCAGGAGTAATCAGAGGACACTTTGTTGTGCTGCCACTTCCTCTTATTTGAGATGCAGCAGGAAGATGCATTGAGACGTTGACTTTGATGCTGAGATGAATGGATTAGTTAATGAAAGCCTGACTGTGACTCAGACCTCCCCTGCTCTCCTTAACCTTTTTTTTTTTTTGAAAGAAAAGAAACCATGAAACCAACATGTCATGCTGGAGTCTGCCTTGATCATTTGGGATAAATTAAAGAACCTATAAAAGGGCAACGTAATTGCTGGCAAAAAAAATAAATGTGTGTGTGTGTGTGTGTGTTTAAATATATATATGTGTGTTTGTGTGTGTGTGTGTTTAAATATATATACAGTAAGTGTGTGTGTGTGTGTGTGTGTGTGTGTGTGTGTGTGTGTGTGTGTGTGTGTGTGTGTGTAAATGGTCTGAACTTACGTATGTCAATTTTATTGCGAGATGAACCTTTTACCCAGGGAAGTTCCTGGATGTTGTAACAGGACAATATATTTAAAATATGCTGAATGTGGAAGTTAAGTAAAATGATTTGGAATAATTTTCTGTAAAAAATAAATAAATGAGAAATTACAGGTTTTCAATTGTCAATTTAAATACTTAAAAACAGCTTCACCACCACCAAGGAACAGCTCGCCTCCTGCCCTGCTCTCGGCTTCTTCCTGCCCTCACTGTGACTTTGTGGTCTTCTACTGCCCCCTGCTGTTCCTCACTGCCCCCTGCTGTTTCCTGCCACCTTTACTGCCCTCGACTGCCCCCTGCTGTTCCCTCGTTGCCCTCTGTTGCCCACTGCTGTCCCTGCTGCGTTGTCCTGCTCTCTGCTGCCCTCTGCTGTTTATTATTACCCGCTGCAGTTTTATCCTGCTCTCTGCTGCCCTCTGCTGTTCATTATATCCTCTGCTACTATATGCTGCTCTCTGCTGCCATCTGCTGTTTTATCCTGCTCTCTGCTTCCCTCAGCGCTCCTGCTCTCCACTGTTCGCTGCTCAACTCTGTTGTGCCCCGTTGGTCTCCTTTCCCCCCCCAAGCAGCTCTTTCCTGCCCCCTGTCGTTGCGTCTCTGCGGCTCCTCCTATCTCACAGTAACTCTTTGCCCAGACGCAGTTTGAGTGTGACTTACCAGGGACCCACATCAAGAGGTACGTGGATTTTCCCCCCCTCTTTACACCTAAAAAGTATTGAGTTCTGTAAATGTTTCTATATAGAGGAATTTTTTTCCTAGATCTTAGTCAGCAGTGATGTTGAGCTGAGGCACAAAACAATTCTCTGAATCTATGTTGGTTTTTTTTCTTCTTCTTCATTTTAATTAAAAAAATGTTTTAATCAGCTGCTAATAAATCTGTGATGGAAAATAAATTGAAGTCGAAAACATGATGTAGGTAATCCGCAAAGGAGAATTAATGCGTTTCCAAAGACGGGAGAAAAGTGCTGGAAGCTCACATGACAGTAAGAAAGTGGACAAGAATTCCTCCTCCCAAATAAAATAAAATAAAGTCTACACACACATACACACAAAGACATGCACATGCATTTGTGTGTGTGTGTGTGTGTGTGTGTGTGTGTGTGTGTGTGTGTGTATGCACACAGGTATTTATACGTGCATGTATATAATACATGAAACAAAGAGAAAGCTGTTTGATGATTAGTCTGGTGTCAGATCTGATCTTCTGTTTAAAACAAAGTAATGTGGTTTGTTTCAGCTTCTTCTGGCAGCGATGAGCATATAAGTCAGATCACGTGCAACAGCAACAAGGAAGTACATGAGTTTTTCCTTTAGCTGCATGAGAAACGAGACATGCCACATTCTTTCAGGAAAGTAGAATTTTTCCTGCTAAATGACACATGAAATCAGGTAGCCTGCACCATGTTGCAGCTCGGCTTCCCCACAGTTGTGATTACAGATAATCGATGAACAACATTCGCACAGCAGAGTCGCTTAGCTGGTAACAGGCGAGAAAGTGAGTGTTGACAGTCTTCAGGTCTGTCCAGATCAGGAACATGAACGTCAGTTCAAAAAGAAAACAGTTTTAATGAGGATAGACTCACTGTTTCAGTCAAAGCAACGTTGAAGTGGCTTTTGTTGGTTGATACCCATCAGAAATGTTCCATGTTGATAACGGAGGGACTTATTTAGGCACAGTTAATACCAACATGGAAAAAAGAGTGGTAGTGTTGTAGAAACGCTAAGAAGTTACAGTCGTCCTCCATGTTGATCAGGAACATGCGAGATGCTAAGAAGACTTAAATACTTAAATGTAAATGTAAAATTCCATCATCGTGTGTTCACATCTGGTCAGGAGCTCAGTCATTCAGCCACCTGAAGAGCGCAGCCGCCAGATCTGCCTGTCATAACGACACTTCACTGAAGGTGGATCAATATTATAGAATCATATGAAACAAAGGCACTTTAAAACATGGATGCATCAGTCCAGCTTTCAAAGTGGTCGTGGAGAATCCTATGATGTCATAACAAAATGTCTGCCAAATTTAATGAAATCACACGACGGGGAAAAAATTAAATGAGCTTTCTTGGTAAACCCAGAAAGGTTTTCCAATAACATCTGGATGAACCAGCTAAGAAGCACCTCAAACATCCGTCCGCCAGTCCAAAAGCTGAAATGCCCATTTAATATCGTCTGCCACAGATGATTGAGCTTGTCTGAGCCTCAGGAAGCTTCAGGAACAACCACATGTGCGGCGAGTGGCGACACAGGGAGCAGCGACCATGATCGACCTGAGTTTCCTGACAGAGGAGGAGCAGGAGATCATCCAGGAGGTGCTGAAGAGGGACGCAGAGCTGAAGAAGGCCGAAGAGCAGCGCATTG